>ONZH01024512.1:0-55421 GCA_900303285.1 Rhinella marina | reverse complement strand
TTGCAATCAGGGGTGGATTGGCCATAGACCTTACAGGGAAATTTCCCGGTGGGCCGATGCCCAGGGGGCCACCTGGGTCCTCCACACAGCCGGCCAGTGGACGTTTTTGGGGATGTATTTTGTGCTGCTGGCAGTATTTTTTGATGGACTGTGGTATTTGGCTCTGTCGGGGTTGTATAATGTGCCACAATATGGTATTGCTGGCCCTGCCTTCCATTAATTTGGACCCAACTACAAAACTGGGGCCACTTTTAGTATTTTTTCCAGGGCCACTTTAAGTTCCCAGTCCGCCCCTGGTTGCAATTTGTAATCCACATAGGTAAAATTGTAATCCAAATGGGTAAAAAAATAGCAGCAAAGGTTCCTTAAAAAACCCTCTTTCAAGGGGCTCCCCAATAACCTGAAAAGGGGGAAAAAAGGGATGAGGCACACGTATGCGCAACTTGGTTAAAACTTTTTTTTTGATGGGGGCAGTCCTGACAATCCATGTCCATCTGGGTGAGGACAAACGCAGGGCAACAAAAAAAAAAAACACACCAACTAGTGCTCACCCTTCAAGTTAAGTCCACGTTGTGGCTCCCATAAAAGCTGTAGGATCCTTACTTAAGGGCCAGCAGGTCCTCTTCACTGCTGCTGGAGCTAAAAGACATGAGAGGGCGCTCCTGCCTCATGAAAGCAACACTGGCTACGGCAGCAGACCCCCACCGACCCCTCAGGGATGGTCTTGGTAGTGACCGGGCGGTCACACTGGCAAGGGCCGTGGCAACTTGGGCCTTGCCCATTACCTTGTAGTGGCCAGATCCTCCCGCCGGCATACAAGGTGCCAGAATCTCCGGCTGTAAGGGCTCTGGTAACAGTCTTCCGCGAGCGGCGGACTGTGCGGCCTGCACCTGCCATGGCAGTTGGTATCGTACCACCGATGGCTGGTACACAAAACTGTTGGTGGTCATCTGTCCCACATGAAGGATCGGCGGCGGTGGCAAATCTGGTATCAGGGGTTCCAGCTGAGCTTGGGATTTCTCCTCAGATTGCAGAGTCCCATCATTGGTCTCATGGGAACACCGAGCCTCTTCTGTGGCCTGGGCCTCCTCAGTCCAGTCTTCCGGGGGCGCTGCAGGAGTAGATGGTCGCTATGTCAGGGGGTGAGGTAGTTGACAGGGAAGTAATTCAGAGTGGGGACTCTGAGGAAGAGCTGGGTGATGATGAGGGGACAGATCCCACTTGGGTGGATCAGGCACAGGAAGAAAGCGGTTCTGAGTGTGAGGCAACATCAGCACCACAGAGGCGGTGGGCTGGGCAAAGTGTTCCCAGGGGTTAAACTCCAGTGCGCAAAGCTCGATACTCTGTAGTTTGGGAGTATTTTATGGATGAAGAAGGCGATCGACGGGTAGCGGTGTGCACACTGTGCCACACCAAGATTAGCAGGGGAGTCAACAAAAAGAACCTGACCACAAGTAGCATGCGCAAGCATTTGGAGAAGAAACACCCCACTAAGTGGTTGGCACTCCAGTCAGCTGGTGACGGTGACACTGCTGCTTCAGCCCCTGTGTCACATGCTGTCAGTGACCTAGTAGCCCCTGGCCGGGATGCTCCAGCCTCCAGCCCTGCAAGGACCCCTGCAACTCCATATCCCTCCACCGCCCCCACTCATGTGTCCCAGCGCAGTGTTCAGTTGTCGCTACAGCAGACCTTTGAGCGCTAGCGCAAGTACACAGCCGTCCACCCCCATGCACAAGCCTTAAACGTGCAGATCAGTAAACTGCTGAGCCTGGAGATGTTGCTTATGGCAGCCCCCCATTACTCAGTCCCCAGCCGCCACTATTTTTCATGCGTTGCCATCCCCGCCCTACACCGCCACGTGTCGGATAACATCATCTGTGCCCTCAGCAATGCGGTTTGTGGGAAGGTCCACCTAACCACAGACATGTGGACAAGTACCGGTGGGCAGGGACACTACATCTCCCTCACGGCACATTGGGTGAAACTGGTGGAGGCTGGAACCCAGTCTGACCGTGGGCCTGCTCATGTGCTACCCACACCCAGAATTGCAGGACCAACTTTGGTGTCTGTTTCACCCGAACATTACGCCTCTTCCTCCGACCCCCCTACCTTCACCTCCCCATCCTCCTCCAAAAGAGTATTGATGGCCACATCGTGGAGTGTCAGTAGCTCAATGCGCAGCCGCACAGCGGTGGGGAAGCGTCAGCAGGCCATGCTAAAACAGCTTAGCTTGGGCGACAAGAGGCATATGGCTCAAGAGCTGTTAGAGAGTATCAGGGAGGAGACGACTGTGTGGCTTGCACCGCAGAACCTTCAACCAGGTCTGGTTGTTTGTGACAATGGGCGTACCCTGGTGGCAGCTCTGAAACTTGGTGGACTCACACACATGCCATGCATGGCCCACGTGCTAAACATAGTGGTCCACCGGTTTCTTAAGACCTACCCAGAGCTTGCTGTGTTGCTCACTAAAGTGCGCCGCATCTGTGCACATTTTAGGAAGTCCACCACAGATGCTGCCACCCTCAGGACAGTGCAACAGCGGTTACAACTCCCTGTTCACCGGCTGCTGTGTGACGTTCCCACACGTTGGAATTCAACTTTGCAAATTATAGCCAGGGTGTACCAGCAGCGAAGGGCAATAGTAGACTGCCAGCTGACAGCTTCCCAGAGAGGTGGTAGTCATGCCAGTCAGCTTCCCCAGGTGTGTAAAGGAGGAGTGGACATGGATGGCTGGCATCTGCCAGGTCTTAGGCCCCTTTGAGGAGGCAACACATATGGTTAGCGGTGATGCGGACATCATCAGCGTCACCATCCCGCTGCTGTGTCTCATCCAAAAACCCTTAAAGAACTTAATATCAGAGAATTTAGGCATGTCACAGGAGATGGGGGAAGACAGTCCGTTGTTTGCCAGCCAGAGCACCTTCATATCAGTTTCGCAGAGCGAATTACAGGAGGAGGAGGTAGAGGAGGAGGAGACTCTAGGCCACACTGCAGAGGGCGATTCGATGACAGCAGTTCTGTGGGTATGGGCTGAGGTGGAGGTAGAGGAGGAGATGGATAGTCAGTCGATTGAGGAGAGGGATGCGTTGCGCTGTGGGACTGTACCTCACATGGCTAACTTTATGTTAGGCTGCCTTTGTCGTGATCCTCGCGTGAAGACCATTCTGGCCACCAATGATTACTGGGTGTACACCCTCCTAAACCCACGGTGTAAGGACAATTTGCCCACTCTAATTCCTGTGGAGGAAAGGACTACAAGGGTCAATTCATACCACAAGGCCCTGGTGCAAAAAATGTTACAAGCATTTCCATCTGACACCGCTAGCGACAGGGCCAAGTAATAGGGGAGAGGAGGGGAAAAGGCAGCGTGTCCAGCAAGGGCAGGGGTCAGGCCTTTGCCAATTTTTTCTCACCCCAGCCAGACTGTACCACCTGTCCACAGGTTAGGCAGAGTAGGGCGGAACTGTACCGCAAGATGGTGAGGGAGTATGTCACAGACCAGACCAGCGTCCTGAGCGATGACTCCACGCCATAAAATTCTTATTGGCTGTCCAAGCTGGACAAATGGCCTGAACTGGCGCAGTACGCCTTGGAAGTGCTGGCCTGCCCTGCCGCTAGCGTCGGAAAGGGTCTTTAGTGCTGCTGGGGGGATAATCACCGAAAAACGGACCCGCCTGTCGACTGACAGCGCCGACAGGCTGACGTTCATCAAGATGAACAAGTCGTGGATATCCCCCCACTTCTCTTCCCCACCGCAGGAAAGCGGCTGAACACTTTTAGGGTGTATTGGATACACTGTTTTCTCATGTAGGCCATCAACCATAATGTTTTCAATGGTCAGCTCACCAGCAGGCCATCAATCTTAATTTTTCATGGGTGTGTCTGATGCCCTCCTTTATGTGTAATAAAAGGTGTATCGGAGTGCCTGTTCCTTGTATATTTTGGCAGTCTTGTCACTTTGTGCATAGGCTTTATGAGTGTATGAGTCCCAGGACAAGAACAATTGTTCCACAATGTGAATGAGGCCCTCCTTTATACCCGTTGTATCGGCGTGCCTGTTCCCTGTAATTTTTGGCAGCACTTGCGCATTACATACAAGTCAATATATGTTTCCTAACAATATTTCTTCACGGTTTAAAAAAAAAACAATCAAAACATTTAAAAATTTAAAAGAATATCTTTAGTAATAATAATAACTTTTAATTTTTAACACATAATAAATTAAAAAAAAACAAAAGAAAAAAAAATTACGCTGGCCTTTGGCGACATGTGGCCATCATTGCCTGCAGCTCTCGGAGCTCCAGCTGAAGGCCGCGAATTAGCCGGGAGGCAGCATGTAGCTGGGTTCCAAAACGCCGTAAGGCGGCCTCCACCTCAAAGTCAGTGGGGATATCTTTAGGGGTGGAAACAGTAATATAATTAGTATGATCGAGTTAAAGGGGTTGTCCCACGAAAAATATTCTAAACTTTCAAACCAGCACATGGATCTGAATACTTTAGCAGTTGCATCTCATAAAATATTTTGTATATCTACTAGAACTGACTCAGTTATTCAGTGAAATGTATATTTATTGAGCCATTTTTTTTCTTATTTCTTAGAACTGCTCACTGAGAAGGCCGCACATGCTCAATTTAAATCTTCAACTGCCTCCTGTCCTGAGCTGTGATAGGGAGAGATGGACACGAGTCCTGACATGCAGCAGAATAGACACTAGTCACACTACCCTTGAGTAACCAGCTTGATGTAGCAGAGTAATTGTGGAAGATCTCTGCATCTATGTGAGGTGCAGGGCTGTTTCTCGCTTTGTTAAAAGAGATTGCCAATGTACTATAATATTATGTCATGTATGACACATTTTTGTTAAATATTTTTTGGGTAACACAAGTTTCTACTTCTTTCACTACCTTGATTATTGTGATATGTCTGCTTCACTAACCACTTGGAGAACATAATGTGTACACAGTCTAGTTATCAATAACATGTTGGTTGTCATGATCCTAGTGCTTGAAAATATTAAAATTCTGTGAATTAGGGGTTTGTACTTACTGGACACCCATAATGAGTGGTCTTCCCATGGGCCTGGGGAAAACTCAATATCTCCCCTGACGGTTGGAGCTACAAAAGATAAAACATAAGGTGGGGTCCTCTCTCGCTGGAGTGGAGGAGGAGGGTCAGTGGAGCTCCTCTGTGGTGCAGCAGCTGTCAAAAATCATTAATTAATGGCCTTACATTCAACTCAAATGAACAGTTGTAACTTCTGATGTTGATACATGGGAATAGTTTGGGGCTGGATCCCATTCCTTTTTTTTTTTTTTTTTTGAATTCTTTATTTAAGTTTTCAAATAAGTAAACATTTCCGGGGTCGCAGCCCCAATAAAACATATGTCCAATAAAACAATTTCTGAATCCCACTCGATCGAGTCCGTCTGCTTTTGACATTGTATTTTGGATCATATCATCGAGAAGCCACAAATATAGTGCAATTAAATCAGTGCAAGCTATAACATTCTTCCACCATTCTACCATTGTTATCAACAGGCCTCTCCCAGCCATAAACCGTTGGAGCGGCAACTCTTACTATGCAATGAAACCGAACTTAGCAAGGAAAAAGGGGAATAGGGAGAAAGAAGGGGACGGAGAAAAAAAAAAAAGGGGGAGGGGGGGAAGGGACCCCCTACCTCCCTACTCTGCTCCCTCCTACCCAGCCACCTCACACCAGAAGTGCTTTAAACTCGTCAGTGTCCTGGAACATTAACCAATGTTGCCAAGTTTTCCTAAATTTCGTGGACGTGTTCCTTAGCGATGAGGTAAGATCCTCCATCCTCATAACCTCCTGCAGTTTGTTTATCCACATGGGTATTGTGGGCGCCGAGGTCGATTTCCATGTGCACGGAATACAGGCTCTCGCAGTATTTACCATATGTCTTATCACAGACTTTCTATAAGTGCTAATTGGTATGTCACTGTGATGAAGCAGGAAGAACGCTGGAGTCTTAGGCAATTTGTACGATGTGAACTTTGAAGAGATACTCCACACTTGCTGCCAAAAATTGGTCAACACCGGACACTCCCAGAACACGTGGAGCATCGTGCCCCTCTCTCTCCCACCCCTCCCATCGCCAACAAATAGGAGACGCCGTGGGGAACAAGGACTGTAGCTTCGAGGGTACCATGTACCACCTGGAGAGGACCTTGAATCCCATTTCTTGCATGTTACTAGCGATTGAGGTTTTATGTGTAAGTGTGAAGATACTCTCTTTTTGTTCTATTGTGAATTTTAAACCTAAGTCCCGTTCCCAGTTAAGGAGGTATGTAGGGGATGGTTGATCAGTTGGGTTGATTAATGTATTGTAGAGATATGAGAGTGCATGTCGGAATTCCCCTCTTCCGTCGCAAAGGCGCTCGAAATCTGTCAGCTTGCGTGAATACAAGCTTGCAGGTGGCAAAGAGTTCAAGTAGTGGTGGAGTTGATTGATATGCCAATCCGACAGAGAGGTGGGTTCCAAGACATTCTTCAACTGGGCTATAGAGATCCACGCCTTAGAGTCTATGAAGTGGTGAGCCCTTAGTCTGTTAGCCTGAATCCAGCGCCTAAATGGACCTGGCTCCAAACTTGGAGGAAATGAGGGATTCCCTAAAACCGGGAACATTGGTGATGGCGAAGGGGATATGTCAGGAGAGTCCCTGATGCTCCCTAACGCCTTCAGGGTGGGACCTATCGTGGGATGTGCTCGGGCCCCCAGTGGGATCTGAGGTCCCAGCCACGGCAATGTTACCAAGGGCATTTTCAAAAAGGATTGTTCAATGGCCACCCATTGTTTATTTTGCCCGTGTCTACACCAGTCTACAATTCGTAATAAATGAGAAGCTCTGTGATATGAGATAAAGTCAGGCAGTCCTAACCCTCCTTTCAGTTTTGGTCTAAACAGGATTGAACGCGCTATCCGCGCGACCTTCCCTGCCCAGATGAAGCGCGTAAGAGAAGACAAAAGGGTATGAAAGAATAATCTGGGAATATGTATGGGCAGAGCCTATAAAAAGTAAAGGATTCTCGGGAGGACATTCATCTTGAATATAGCTATCCTGCCAAACCACAAAAAGGTTCCCTTGCTCCATTTGTCCAGATCTGTCTTAATTGTCCTCAATAAGGACGGATAATTTGACAAGTATAAATCTGCGATTGAGGGAGTTAAGTGCACTCCCAGGTATTTAAGGGATGATTTCGCCCATTTAAATGAAAAATTCTTCATTAGGTCTTTTACTAGGTCTGCGGGGAGTGAGATGTTCATTGCTTCCGACTTTTGTAAGTTAATCTTGAAATTAGATAAAGCCGCATAGGTTTTAAGTTATTTTAGAAGAACTGGGAGGGAAATTCGTGGTTTGGTAAGAAAAAACAGAAGGTCGTCCGCATATGCCGCTACTTTATAAGATGTACCCTGTAATTCAACTCCTGCGATGTCCCCATTGGCCCTTATCCTACAAAGAAGGGGTTCGAGGCATAAGATAAAAATCAACGGAGAAAGAGGACATCCCTGCCTCGTTCCATTGCCAATAAGGAAGGGGGAAGAGTAGTGACCATTTACTTTCACCAAAGCCGACGGATTGGAATACAAGTTCCCAATGCGGGCTAACATCCTTTCACCCAGTCCAATGTGACTCAAAGTTTCCTTCATGAACGACCAATCCACCCTATCAAAGGCTTTGTTGGCGTCAGTGGATAGCAAAAACATAGGAAGCTTGGACGTAATTGTCTTTGTGGTATTGTCTCTGGCTTCCCTTGAAGGCATAAAGCCTGTCTGGTCTAAATGGATGAGACTTTGCAAATGTGGTAGCAAGCGTGTTGCAAGTATCTTAGAGAACAGCTTTAAGTCACAATTAATGAGCGAAATAGGACGATAGCTCTGACACTGTGTTGGGTCCTTTCCCTCCTTTGGTATCACAGTTATATGGGCTTTCAGGGTATCCATCGGTAATTGGCGTATTTCCTCCATCGATTGAAATGCTCGTATAAATTGTGGGGCTAGAATGTCTAAGAAGGACTTGTAGTATGTTAACGGAATGCCGTCTGGTCCTGGCGCTTTCCCCGTCTGAGAGTCCCTAATAGCCACCACCAGTTCCGTGTGTGATATAGGGGCTTCTAAAGCGGACACTGTCTCCGGAGACAGTCGATCCATACCAGATACAGCGAGATATTCCCTAATAGAAGCAGTATGGTCCTCTGGATTTCGATGTGACGCGGATTGTAAGTTATATAGGGAGTGGTAGTATACCCGGAAGGCCTCGGCTATTTGTTTCGGGAAGGTTAATCGTGTACCTGTGGCGGACGATATATGGGGGATGTATGACGCTGCCCTGACCTTTCTCAATGCTCTGGCTAATGTCCTCCCTGGCTTGTTCCCAAATTCATAGTAATGTCGGCGACATTTGAAAAGTGTAGCCTTCGCTTTCGCCAGGCAGATGGACCTAACCTTTTCTCTTAATTGCAGTAGTTCAGTACCCTGCTGAGGATTAAGTGATGCCTTGTGCATGCATTCCAATTCATGTATTTTGGATATTAATTTGGCTAGTTCTGCCGCCCTTTCTTTTTTAAGCCGGGCTCCCATTTTAATGAAGGCGCCTCTGATGTAGCACTTGTGTGCTTCCCAAGTCATAATAGGGTCACTCTCCTGATCTACATTAAGATCAAAGTACTCCACTAAGTCCCTTCTTACCTCAGCCTGCACTTGAGTATCTTGTAATAACGACTCGTTTAATCGCCAGTGCCATTCTCTAGCATGTAGAGAGGGCAGGGACAGTGACATAGAGATGAGAGCGTGGTCTGAAAACATGATCGAGTCTATGTGCGCCCCTACTACTGCCTCCAGATTTGTGTGGGGAACAAAAAAATAATCTAATCTTGAATATGAGTCATGTGGGATCGAATAAAAAGTGTAGTCCCTATCCTGTGGATGTACCATCCGCCATACATCTACCAAACGGTGGGAGTGCAAAAGGTCCTTTAGCTTCACCTGCATGGCATGCGTGATGTATGTGTGTCCCCTGGAGGTGTCGTTGGTTGGGTCTAGGGTGAGATTGAGGTCCCCTCCAAGTACCAGGATCCCCTCCATAAACTCGTCTAGGCACGCTAGGGTCGAGTCAAGAAACTGAACTTGCTTAACGTTCGGAGTGTAGATGTTAGCCAATGTGATCATTGTACCCGCCAGCTTACCTTTAACAAAAACATATCTACCTGCTTCATCAGAGCGGCACTCCAGCAGTTCCCAGGGGATTGCATTAGAGATCAGTATGGAGACCCCCTTGTGGATCCCATTCCTAACCACTAGTGCTCTTATATCACTGCAGCTGCACTCCCACATAGCCTGGATTAAAAATAAATTAAATACAGTACAGACCAAAAGTTCGGACACACCTTCTCATTCAAAGAGTTTTCTGTATTTTCATGACTATGGAAATTGTAGATTCACACTGAAGGCATCAAAACTATGAATTAACACATGTGGAATTATATACTTAACAAAAAAAGTGTGAAACAACTGTAAATATGTCTTATATTCTAGGTTCTTCAAAGTAGCCACCTTTTGCTTTGATTACTGCTTTGCACACTCTTGGCATTCTCTTGATGAACTTGAAGAGGTAGTCACCTGAAATGGTTTTCACTTCACAGGTGTGCTCTGTCAGGTTTAATAAGTGGGATTTCTTGTCTTATAAATGGGTTTGGGACCATGAGTTGTGTTGGGCAGAAGTCAGGTGGATACACAGCTGATAGTCCTACTGAATAGACTGTTAGAATTTGTATTATGGCAAGAAAAAAGCAGCTAAGTAAAGAAAAACGAGTGGCCATCATTACTTTAAGAAATGAAGGTCAGTCAGTCCGAAAAATTGGGAAAACTTTGAAAGTGTCCCCAAGTGCAGTCGCAAAAACCATCAAGCGCTACAAAGAAACTGGCTCACATGAGGACCTCCTCAGGAAAGGAAGACCAAGAGTCACCTCTGCTGTGGAGGATAAGTTCATCCAAGTCACCAGCCTCAGAAATCGCAGGTTAACAGCAGCTCAGATTAGAGAACAGGTCAATTCCACACAGAGTTCTAGCAGCAGACACATCTCTACAACAACTGTTAAGAGGAGACTGTGTGCAGCAGGCCTTCATGGTAAAATAGCTGCTAGGAAACCACTGCTAAGGACAGGCAACAAGCAGAAGAGACTTGTTTGGGCTAAAGAACACAAGGAATGGACATTAGACCAGTGGAAATCTGTGCTTTGGTCTGATGAGTCCAAAATTGAGATCTTTGGTTCCAACTATTGTGTCTTTGTGCGACGCAGAAAAGGTGAACGGATGGACTCTACATGCCTGGTTCCCACCGTGAAGCATGGAGGAGGAGGTGTGATGGTGTGGGGGTGCTTTGCTGGTGACACTGTTGGGGATTTATTCAAAATTGAAGGCATACTGAACCAGCATAGCTACCACAGCATCTTGCAGCGGCATGCTATTCCATCCAGATTGCGTTTAGTTGGACCATCATTTATTTATCAACGGGACAATGACCCCAAACACACCTCCAGGCTGTGTAAAGGCTATTTGACCAAGAAGGAGAGTGATGGGGTGCTACGCCAGATGACCTGGCCTCCACAGTCACCAGACCTGAACCCAATCAAGATGGTTTGGGGTGAGCTGGACCGAAGAGTGAAGGCAAAAGGGCTAACAAGTGCTAAGCATCTCTGGGAACTCCTTCAAGACTGTTGGAATACCATTTCAGGTGACTACCTCTTGAAGCTCATCAAGAGAATGACAAGAGTGTGCAAAGCAGTAATCAAAGCAAAAGGTGGCTACTTTGAAGAACCTAGAATATAAGACATATTTTCAGTTGTTTCACACTTTTTGTTAAAGAAGAACTCCCGCAAAAATTTTTATTCTCTGACCTGTTAGAAAGGTGCATGATATAATCTGTAGTGATTGTCATTTTCTTATCAGTGACTCTTTCTGTGAGTAAAAACCTCTCTTCTTATTGTAGCTGGGTCATGTGACCAACTCCCTGACCTCCAACTGACCCAGGACAGAAAGACAGTAACTGCTCTATTCATTCCTATGGGAGCCTCACTTTCAGTCTCATAGGAATACATAGAGAATTAGACTTCCTGTCCACACATAAGTCTGTGTGTGAGTCTAATTGCTGGTCACGTGACACAGATAAGAAACTTCAGGATGATACAAGTCAAAAATTCAGACACTGGTAAGAAAATGACATTCACTACAGATTATATCATGTACAGTTCTAGCAGGACATGGAATAAAATTTTTGTCGGGAGTTCTTCTTTAAGTATATAATTCCACATGTATTAATTCATAGTTTTGATGCCTTCAGTGTGAATCTACAATTTTCATAGTCATGAAAATACAGAAAACTCTTTGAATGAGAAGGTGTGTCCAAACTTTTGGTCTGTACTGTATGTTTACACTTACTAGAAGCTAAAGGAACTTCAGGGGCCTCTGTATTGCATGTTTATATACATGAAAAATCTTTAATAAAAAAAACTATTGACACTAAAAGTGCCGTCAGAATCAGCCCCATTTGTTTTCTTAAAAGGTCAACCTTCGTCCCAGTCTGAAGTTCAGAGCACAATGGATCACGGTCTCATAAGAATATCTTTGTAATTGCTCTATTCAGCTTTCCCTCAAACAATTCTCCCTATCCCACCTGTTGAACCCCCCTCAACCTCATAGCATGATGCTGCCACCATTCTTCATTATGGGAGGTATTAAGCAGTGCCTGGTTTTCTCCAGACATAATGCTTACAATTGAGGCCAAATGTTCAATCTTGGTTTCATCAGACCAGAGAATCTTGTGACAATCTGAGAGTCCCTTAGGTGCTTTTTGTAAACTCCTGGTGGGCTTTTATGTATCTTTGTACCCTTCTCCAAATCTGTGCCTCCACACAATCCTGTCTTTGAGCTCTACAGACAGTTCTTTCCTCATCATGGCTTTGATTTTGCTTTGATATGGATTATCAGTTGTGAGACCTTATACAGACAGGTGGGTGCCTTTTCAAATCATGTCCAATCAACTGAATTTACCACAGGTGTACTCCATCAAGGTGTAGAAACATCTCAAACATGATCAATAGAAATGGGAGGCCCCTAGAGCTAAATTGCAAGTATTATAACAAAAATTTGCATACTTATGTCAATGTGAAATGTTAGTTTTTGCTTTGCAAACATTTCTAAAATTCCCTTTTCCCTTTTGCATTAAAGGGATTGAGTGCAGATTAATGGGGGGAAAACTTGATTTAAAAAAATTGTATAAAGTTGCAACATAAAATGTGAGAATAGTAAAAGGGTCTGAAGAATATTCAAATGCATTATATACAATGAAGAGATACTCTGGCCCACAGGATACAGGATACCCCCCCCCCCCCCACAACTCCTTATCTGAATGGAATGGCAGGTTATACATGGTGTCTGCTGTTCCACTTAATTTGTATGGGACTGTCAGAGATCGCAGTCCCATATGAAACCTGCCCGCTGTCAGACCTCCGCTGATCTAAGGCCCCTTGCAGACGAGCGTGACACACACACGTCTCCCGCAACGCATCTACTGGCCTGAACTGCCGCCACTGACGGGGTCACATAGCATTATATTGATTTATGATGCTATGTAACCCTTACAGTTCTGGAATGTAATGGATAATACTAACAGCATTATGTCAGTGTTATCCAACACATTCCAGAACTGTAAGGGTTACATAGAAACTGGATCTAAAAGGCGCCTAACCAGTGACAGCGTGCTTTACACCACTTCATCTGACGCCTGGCATTGTGTGTGGTGATGTAAGGCTTGCATGCAGCTGCTATACCCATTTCATGAGGCTCCTAGTACATGGTTTTTAAGCCGATATTAATACCAGAGGAAGTCTGGACCGCAGCAGTTATTGAGTGAGCAGCGCATGGGCAACTTTTATGCCCTATAGCCCTGATTTATGAAGGCAGAGTTGATAGGCCCTGCATTGCTGGAGGAGAAAATCAATTCATGATTAACTGTCATCAATGAAATGCCTCCTCCAGCAGTCCATGTGCCACACTTGAATCATCATATATGCCAGTTTCTGGCTTAAAGAAGAACTCCCGCAAAAAATTGTATTCCATGTCCTGCTAGAAATGTACATGATGTAATCTGTAGTGAATGTCATTTTCTTACCAGTAGCTGAATTTTTGAGTTATATCATCCTGAAGTTACTTATCTGTGTCATGTGACTAGGAATTAGACCCACCAACTCACACAGCACCTTATGTGTGGACAGGAAGTCTAATTATCTATGCATTCCTATGGGAGCCTCACTCTGAGTCTCATAGGAATGAATAGAGCAGTAACTGGCTTCGTGTCCTGGGTCAGTTGGAGGTCAGGGAGTTGGTTGCATGACCCAGCTACAATAAGAAGAGAGAGGATAACTCAGAAATTCAGTCTCTGATAAGAAGATTACATTCACTACAGATTATATCATGCACCTTTCTAACAGGTCAGAGAATAAAGTTTTTTGAGGGAGTTCTTCTTTAAGTGAATATAAATGTACAGAGGCCAATGACCCTGCCATGCACCATCCTTACCACACCTCCTTTTCTTAAACTGGTGAGCGCAGCGTAAAAACTCCAGCTGTGACAACATTTAGTTACAATGTTTAAAAAGTTGCAAAACCGAGTTTTGCGACTTTAATACCAAAAAACAGGCATAACGAAATGGTAAATCTCTCCCTATATGCCCCAGCACTCGGCGACCCCACTCTGTAACTTTATGTGGTCTGCCACTTTGTGGCAATTTGCTGTGGTTCATAAACCTTTCCACAAAGAAATTTCAAAAACTACCTTGTAACAGTGGCATCCTGTTATAGGACAGCATTCAGATTCAGAGAGCTCTTTAGTACAAGACATTGTTTTACCAATATTTGTAAAGGCAGGCTGCATGACTAGATGCTGGATTTTATACACCTATGGTAATGGGACTGAATGAAACGCCTGAATTCAGCGACCAAGGGTTGTGTTCCAATATTTTTGTCTATATAGTGTACATAACCAGTAGATTTCCACTTGGGGCTTTATAGAAAATACAAGTTGACAACTTTGTGCAAAGACAGGGTACACATTACTACATAATTTTGATTGCAGAAGTACAGTACAACGTAGTGTAAACTATTCACAGAGACCATAATAGACCAGCCAGCCTTAGTTCAATAAATGTCGCAGTTTTATATTATAGGATCTTCTTCCTGTAGTGTGACTATATTTGCTTTTTTATTCAATAAAAACTACTGTTTAATAAAAATAGCTGCTGTGAATGGTAGACATGCTGTGGCCTTTCACTGCAGATTTTATCCATTGCAATGCAAATGTTGAAATCTGAAACCTAATCTGCAATGTAATCCCCATATAACATGTAGTATGCTGGTTCAACAGCATTACATTTACATGAAGTGGGAATACAGCCAAAGGCCCCTTTTAGATGAGCGAGTTCCATGCATCAGACTTGCAGCATGGAAAGTATGGGGCAGCTTCCGTCCTGACCTCCCAGCACTGACAGGTCACATAGCATTATACTGATTTATGATGCTATGTAACCCTTAGAGGTCTGGAATGTATTGGATAACACTGACAGCATTATGTCATCGTTATCTAATACATTCCAGAACTGTAAGGGTTACATAGTATCATAAATCAAAATAATGCTGTGGGACCCCCTGAGTGCTGGGAGGTCAGGACGGGAGCTGCTGTATACTCACGCTGTGAGTCCGATGCATGGAACTCGCTCGTCTGAAAGTGGCCAAAAAACCAACATATATCATCTGAGGAGTCTGGGGCATAGGTCCTATTAACCTAAATAGGCCCCGTGCACAAGTCTCTATGGGTGTTGTGTGATTACTTTGACCGCTGTACCACCCAGTAAGCTACCTGCTTTTCTCTACCTCAAGGTAATATCACATCACATCATGACAATTTGGCAAAAGATAGTTTAAAACCTATATGTATTAATGGGGTTCTCTGGGAATTAAGAAAATGAAAATACTTAAATATTACTTTATTATAAATATATTCCCAAATACCTTTCATTAGGTATAATGGCTCGTTTTGTCTGGGGAGCAATCATTAGGAGAAATAAAATGGCCGCCATCCTATTAGTGCACTCAAAACCTGTACTAATCACACAGGAGGACAAGTTACTTCACAACACTGAGGTAAAAAGAGGCCTCATCCTCCTCTCTGCTCTGCTTGTCAGATGTTATGATCATGAATACAGATGATAAGAACTTTAGATGAATCTCTGTGGGAATGAAGTTCATGAGGAGACATGAAGTACAGAGAAGACGGACAGGACAGACTGTGTTGTGAAGTAACTTGTCCTCCTGTGTGAGTAGGACAGGTTTTGTGTGCACTAATAGAACGGCAGCCATTTTATTTCTCCTGATGATTTCTCCCTAGACAAAACAAGCCAATATAAATAATGAAAGGTACAGTACCTTGCGAAAGTATTCGGCCCCCTGGAACTTTTCAACCTTTTGCCACATTTCAGGTTTCAAACAAAAATATATAACATTTAAAATTTTTGGTGAAGAATCAACAAGAAGTGGGTCACAATTGTGAAGTGGAACGGAATTTATTGGATCATTTAAACTTTTTTTGTAATAATAAAACTGAAAAGTGGGGCATGCAAAATTATTTGGCCCCCTTGCATCAATACCACCTTTTGCTGCGATTACAGCTGCAAGTCGCTTGGGGTATGTCTCTATCAGTTTTGCACATCTAGAGACTGAAATTCTTGCCCATTCTTCCTTGCAAAACAGCTCGAGCTCTTTGAGGTTGGATGGAGAGCGTTTGTGAACAGCAGTTTTCAGCTCTTTCCACATATTCTCAATTGGATTCAGGTCTGGACTTTGACTTGGCCATTCTAAGACCTGGATACGTTTATTTTTGAACCATTCCATTGTAGATTTTGTTTTATGTTTGGGATCATTGTCTTGTTGGAAGATAAATCTCCATCCTAGTCTCAGGTGTTTTGCAGACTCCAACAGGTTTTCATCCAGAATGGTCCTGTATTTGGCTCCATCCATCTTCCCATCAATTTTAACCATCTTCCCTGTCCCTGCTGATGAAAAGCAGGCCCAAACCATGATGCTGACACCACCATGTTTGACAGTGGGGATGGTGTGTTAAGGATGATGAGGTGTGTTGCTTTTATGCCAAACATATCGTTTTGCATTTTTTCCAAAAAGTTACATTTTGGTTTCATCTGACCAGAGCACCTTCTTCCACATGTTTGGTGTGTCTCCCAGGTGGCTTGTGGCAAACTGTAAACGAGACTTTTTATGGATATCTTTGAGAAATGGCTTTCTTCTTGCCACTCTTCCATAAAGGCCAGATTTGTGAAGTGTTCGACTGATTGTTGTCCTATGGACAGACTCTCCCACCTCAGCTGTAGATCTCTGCAGTTCATCCAGAGTGATCATGGGCCTCTTGGCTGCATCTCTGATCAGTCTTCTCCTTGTTTGAGATGAAAGTTTAGAGGGACGGCCGGGTCTTGGTAGATTTGCAGTGGTCTGATACTCCTTCCATTTCAATATGATCACTTGCACAGTGCTCCTTGGGATGTTTAAAACTTGGGAAATCTTTTGGTATCCAAATCCGGCTTTAAACTTCTCCACAACAGTATCACGGACCTGCCTGGTGTGTTCCTTGGTCTTCATGATGCAGAACCCTGAGACTATCACAGAGCAGGTACATTTATACGGAGACTTGATTACACACAGGTGGATTCTATTTCTCTTCATCAGTCATTTAGGACAACATTGGATCATTCAGAGATCCTCAATGAACTTCTGGAGTGAGTTTTCTGAACTGAAAGTAAATGGGCCAAATAATAATTTTGCACGCCCCACTTTTCAGTTTTATTATTACAAAAAAAGTTTGAATGATCCAATAAATTTCGTTCCACTTCACAATTGTGACCCACTTGTTGTTGATTCTTCACCAAAAATTTAAAATGTTATATATTTTCGTTTGAAGCCTGAAATGTGGCAAAAGGTTGAAAAGTTCCACGGGGCCGAATACTTTCGCAAAGGCACTGTATTTGGGAATATATTTATAACATAGTAATATTTAAGTATTTTCATTTTCTTAATTTCCGGAGAACCCCTTTAAGTGCTCATTCTACTATTATGTGTACAGTAAAAGTCCTATATTATCACCTTACACCAAAAATTTCACGCCAACATCAAAAGAAGTTATCTGAAAGCTCCTAACTATTGGCAGCTCCACAAAGAGCTTCAGTGGTCCCAGACAGGAGTTCATGTTGGCATCTGAAGATTATAGGAACATTTCCAAGATAGCATTGCTGTTTAAAGGATTCTGGTTGATCTATAAGGACCCAATATTTTTCTTTCCTGCAACATGTAGAAATATTATGGGATGTATTTTAAGTGGAGTTCCCTTGATTACTGTACCTTCTGGAACATGTTAAACTAATTATGTCACGAGGTATATGAAGACTGTAAATCCTCATCCTGATAATTGACCCATGTAAAGGTCCTGCGATCACCCAATGAATAAGGAAACTCTCGTTCATCAGGTCAAGTAATTGTATATGCTGACACCAAAATCACTTGGTGTGACTGCAGTGGCCATCGCTCATCCCATACAGTGGAGGTGGCTGTAAATGCAGCTTGCTCCTCCTCTGATGAGCAGGCAATGATTGGGAAGGAACGGTTTTGTCCCGATCACTGCCTGCTCTGGGGCACATGTAAATAAGCCATTAGTCACAACGCAAGAGCAGCTCAGAAGTCTGTAACATGTACAGCTTAGCCTAAATGAGGTATCTGTATCTAAAACATTTCCTATGTAAAAGAAGCTGATTGCAGGCTCAGCCTAAATGAAGTCTCTATATCTAGAACATTTGTCATATGAGGAACCTGGAAGCAGAGATTAGCCGATATGAAATCTTTTTATGTACTCCATGTGAAGAATCCGGAAAGAGGTTTTTAGCCTGTGTGAAGATAAAGTTCAGATCTCTGAATGAAACATTTTGCACAATCACAGTAAGGGAACGTGCAGTCAACCTGGTGAGTCTGAGGATGAGCCACGAGGCCGGCTTTTTTGCTGAAGCCTTTCCCATAATCAATGCACAAATATGGCTTTTCCCGAACATGAATTTTCTGATGTCTCTTTAGATGAGTTTTCTGTATGAAAGATTTCCCACAACGCGGACAAACATGAGGCTTCTCCCCAGTATGAATTTTGTGATGACGAACAAGCACTGATCTATGACTGAAGCATTTCCCACAGTCTGGACATGGATAGGGTTTCTCTCCTGTATGAAGTCTCTGATGATAAATTAGATCAGACTTTTGGACAAAACACTTCCAGCATTCAGAACATACAAACGGCTTCTCCCCAGAGTGAATTTTCTGGTGCCTGACCAGCACTGATTTATGTGTGAAACTTTTACTACACTCAGAGCAGGAATATGGTTTTTCTGCAACATGACTCTTCAGATGAGACATTAGATTGATTTTTTTGCTGAAACATTTGCCACATTCAGGGCAGGGGAACATATCATTTTCTCTTTGGGGTGTGCCAGGTAGAATTATATTAAATTTGTCAGAAAAAAAAGGATCAGATGATAGTTCTGAGCTGTGAAACGCTGGATAAATAAAGGAGATGTTATTTCCTGGGGAAACTTGTATATTGTTCTTATCTTCTATTTCATAATCTGTAGATAAAAAAAGACATCCCTCCACAGTATTCTGGACAGTCACGCCACCTGCTGTGGAGAGAAGAACATTTGTAGAAAATACAAGCAGTCAGTAAGCATAGCATCTTTCCATACATACTGCATTATATACAAGTGTGTGTTTTATAAATCATGGGTTCATAGAACTTCTGGTTCCCGGCTTGTTTAATTCCGTCTGGGGTTTGGATGGGGTCACGTGCACTGCTGCAGCCAATGACTGTCCTTTTGGGTCATGTATCACTTGGGCACACATCACTGCTGAAGCCAGTAATTGGCTGCAGCAACAGCAAACAACACCACATCCAAACTTCAGACGGAAGTAAAGAAGTCAGGGACCAAAAGTTTGCCAAGCGAGTATGATTTTTTACATCAGGTACCACATGTTACAGGGGGCAATTAAAATGCCCATGATCCTGGAAAATACCTTTATGGACATGGCTTATTTAGGACTTTGGGATGGAGGTTTTTTTTAACTCAGCATTTCTAAAGCCATAACAATTTTATTTTTCCATCAATATCGCCATGGGAGGATTTGCTTTTGCAAGACTAATTGCACATTAAATGGCACCATTCTGGTTTACTGTATTTTATATATTTTTTATTTTATAGCATGCATCATGCTGTATCAATGACGTAACATTATACTTTGGGTCAGTGCAATTATGAAGATACCAAACTTTAAAACGTTTTTTTCCTAGGCCGTTCATCGACCACATGGCCAAGGAGCAGCTCAGCCCCACAAAAGTGAATGGCGTTGAGTGCGATACCAAGCACAACCGCTATACAATGTACAGCGCTGTGCTTCGTAAGATGCAAGAAGGCATTGGCGCTCAAGGAACTTTGATGCCTTCTCAAACAATTGAAAGGTGTGGTTCCCAGGTGTCGGATCCCCACCAATCTGATACTGATGACCTATCCAGAGGAACAACATGACCTCTGGATAGGTCATCAGTATCTGATTGGTGGGGGTCTGACTTGTTACATGTGACCTTGGCAGCTGAAGGCACCAACACAGATGCCTTCAGCTGCCAAGGTCACATGTAACAATTCAGCCAGTTTTATAGGTACAAATCTGCTGATGGATGCCCTGATGAAGCTGATAGATGCTCACATCTATGCTGTGTGAAAATTGCAATTTGACCTGCCAAGTGGATTTTAAATCAGTAGCACATGAATGTATGCTGCGGACTTTCGCTGTGGATTGCACACTTTTCAATGCCCAGGGTGAAATCAGCAGCAGATCCACAATCCTTATGTAAAACATGAGTATTCTGCCATGGATTAGGTGAGGATTTTGCTGTGGAAACGCAGCGCTAAGAAAACTCTGTCTCATGCTGACATACCCTAAATTGCTCTACGTAGGATACAGCTGACAGGTCTGGCAGACCTTTAGTGTGGATTTGAAATCTGCAGCACGTCAATGTATACGGTTGATTGCCAACAGATTTCACCCTCTGCAATCAAAATCCGCATGTAATTCACCCCATTTTCGCCCCGGATCCGCAGCAAAATCAACAGTGATATATTCTGCTGTGTTTTACGTCCTGCTGGACATATCCTATGACCTATATACAATATGCCAGAGGACCATTATACAGTTGCCTTAGTAACCATACAAACATACAAATTTCGACTGTAAACAACAATGCTAGCAAAATAGCTAAAGTACCCTTTAAAGGGGTTGGCCACTTTATTTTCCCAAGTGTCACTTACTAATATAACATTATTGAAAGATCTGCATTGATGTCTTGATTTGTATAGTGCCAACATGGCATGTGGCCAGACCTGTCCATTGAATAACACGCACAGCATGTGAGGCTAGATATAGGGGATTCTGGTGCCGGCATACAGTTTAACGTTTAGATTGGCCAACCCCTTTAAGCTTCAGGCTGCGACAATAAAAAAAAATTTTTTTTAAAAACCCACAGCCCCAGCTATTGTAATGTGAAATGAAGGACACCTAATAACAGAGTAATTTTGAAATATATTGCTCTGCTAGGTATGAAATGTACAGATGATAGTTTGAAAAACACTAGTAAGTGTGGGCAGGCAGAGTGATGCCCCCAAGGCTAAGACCATTGAGTCTGTGGGGATCGGTCACATCTTTTGCCTGGCAGCAAGCAATGGGGATAGGACAGATTACCTCCACTAGGTAGATACGTTTTCCTTATTACTTTGTCCTGACTGAGAAAGGTGTAGAATAAGGAACTAATGTAGTGATTGTAGCTGAAGAATAGGTTCATTAATATTGGCCATACAGTACATGTGACATAGATGGCGGGTGACTGCTTGTTTGGCTGCCAGCTATCTGTCATGATGCTCCGATACATATGCATAAACTTGGCCAAGCATACATATGTAGTAAATGGGAGCAGAGTTGGATATGGCATGTATGGAGGCCCCTTTAAAACTGCTAAGCTCCGCCCCCCATCAGCCCAATAAACCCCACTCTCCGCTTTGCAGTGCAACTGCTCTACAGCTGCCAAGGGGCCCTCTCTCACCTTTGGCCCCTGTACAGATGAACTGGCTGCACAAGCAGTGAATGGCAGAGTAGAGAAAGCTAACAAAGGATCGGGCAATACATCTAATGTGTATGGCCAGCTTAACTCTTTTTCTGTGTCTTTACTTACCTTTACTGGAATTTGTAGGGGTGTCCTTCTTTCCCCACTGCAGATCACATGTCCCATAAGTTTCTTCCAACCCTTCTATGACTTCAACTTTAATACCAACAAAACCTTCGTCCTAGATAATCCAGAGAACAAGATTTTCAATAATCAAAGGGGTTGTCCTGTACATTACAAGGAATGGCCTATCCTCAGGATAGGCCATCAAGGTCTGATTGGCAGGAGTCTGACACCAGCACCATCAGCAATCTGCTGTTTCAGAGTAGCACTGGAAATACACACCTTCATATAGTGGATCGAGCTGGTAACTGCAGTGCTGCTCCCACACTTCAATTGGAGTAGGACTGAAGTGACCACTCTGTCCACTACACAATGGCTGGGGCCATGTGGTACTGGCACCGGAGCTACTGCAAAACAACTGATGGTTAGAGGTGTGGAGTGTCAGACCCTCTCCAATCAGATACCGATAACCTATCCAGAGTATAGGCCATCACTTGTAAAGGACTAGACAACTCCTTTCATTATACATGTTAATAATTCATAAACAGTGTTATTTCCCTAATAATTAGCTTTGCAATCTGACAAGAAGTCAGTTCAGCCTACCTGACAATCCTGAGAGACAACGTGATTTTTATCTGGACCATCCTGAAAATTCACAAGGCTGGGACATCTCTTTGGTGAATTTTCATAACTGGATTCACCTGTTGATTAATCACACAAAACTGTGTTTTTAAGAGGACCTGTCACCGCTCCTGACATGTCTGTTTTAATAGCTTCATGCATTCCCTGTGTAATAACAATTCTGGGACATCTATTCTTATGTCTCTATGTTGTGCCATTCCTTTATTATTTCTACTAAAAGTTATGAATGAATTGCTAGCAGTCTGCAGTAAGGGTACAGAAGGGTGGTAACAAGTTGGGGCTGTGTACCTGCACAGTCTGAAAATGGCAGCACTGATTGGATAGAGTACGTTACCTCCCTCTGTACCCTTACTACAGACTGCTAGCAATTCATTCATAACTTCTAGTAGAAATAATAAAGGAATGGTACAACATAGAGCTATAAGAATAGATGCTCCAGAATTGTTATTACATGGGGAATGCATGAAGCTATGAAAACAGGCATGTCAGGAGCGGTGACAGGTCCACTTTAACACACTGTGATAGGTACATTGTGATAACTAAATGATGGTTGTATCTTGGTTACCACCAAACCTACTCTCCCCTTTACATCCAGTCTTACCCAGTGATATGAGAGGCTGGTGATTCTCCATCATTACATCCTTGTACAGATCCCTGTGTTCTTCTAAGTACTCCCACTCCTCCATGGAGAAATAGACAGTGACATCCTGACTCCTTATAGGAACCTGACACACATAATGATACAGGCATCATCCAGACATAGAAGAGTTATGAAACTGCCTAAAAACAATGGTTACTATGGGCAACAAAGACAGTTTTTGTTTTAAAAAATTTCACAGATCTGCCGTGATACTCCCGGCAGCGCTCACCTCTCCAGTCAGCAGACAAATGATCTTGTTGGTGAGGTCTAGGATCTTCTGCTCATTGTTAATTTCATGTATCAGTGAGTGAGATGAAGCTTCCATCATGGGGCTCATTGTCCTGTTCCATACTCCTGACATATGTGGGCAGATGTTCGGGGTGACTGGCTCTCCTGATGTCTTTTTCACTACTGTGGACTCCTGATAAAAATGCACAAATATGACTACATATATTTCTATGACCCTCCATGACTACATTTATAAACATAGGTGTAGTGTTCCAACAATTATGCTCATCTTCACTCGGAGATAAGAGGGATGTCATGACTCCCAGAATCACTCACCTCTCCAGTAAGTAGGTAGATGATCTCCAAGGTGATATTTAATATTCTCTCAGTTACGAGACTCTTCCCGTTCTCCATCATTAAGACCTTAAATATAAGATCAGGCCTTCATGGATCTAATCAAATGTGGTAACTTCTGCAAAACAGGAACGATAATAACAGCAACATGAACTATGCAATAAAGGAAACTGCATATTTTAACATATATACCTTTCCTTCTAGTACAAACAGTACATAAGGTCTGCTTCTTTAAAGGGGGTTCTAGAATTGTTCAGTCTATGGGTATGACCTTCCTAAAATCCTCCAATGTTTTAGGGAGGATTTACTGGATTTATAGGTCACAAATAGAGATGAGTGAACATGCTCGTAACGAGCACTGCACCGCTCGGCTCCCCTGAGCTCGCATGGGCGCAGGCAGCCGCTTCCGTCGGGTGAGGAGGACGGAAGCGGCTGCCTGCGCCCATGCGAGCACAGGGGAGCCGAGCGGTACAGTGCTCGTTACGAGCACGTTCGCTCATCTCTAGTCAAACTCTAGATCCTAAGGGCCTAAATGGAGAGTATGAGATACCTTTTTATCATGACTTTTTTCAGTATTATTATTTTCTGTACTCCTATAGTCTCCATAACTGTTAGAATATATTGGAAGAGGACCGCAGCACAATCAAGACAAGTCAAGATTGAAAAAGACCATGTAAGGTTGAAACGTTGCACTATTTTGGTGAATAAACTACAACATTGAATTGAAGACTTGAATGTGCTGCAGTCCTCTTCTATATACTGGATAAAGAGGTTACTACAGGCTGGTACCCATCACCGCTTGCACCACCACGCTTGGGACATTATTCTTCCGCTACTATTCTCCTTTTGTTTGTTTAAGGCTCTAACAGTTATGGGACATTGTATATAATGAAATGTAATTGTGTGCCTATGATACTATGTATGACATTCTGTATCCTTTCACATACATTTTTAAACATGCCTGGTAAAGATGTCAATCTACAGGTGGACACTGCAAAGTGCTCTGCTTCTGGTATCCACAGGTCCTCTGGCAGGGTCCACTGAAGACCGGCATACAAATGCTTTTTTTTCTAGTTTAGGAGACTGCACTGTTCACGTTGATTATTATACCATATTTTGCTTTCTGATTTATGTTAGGCTACTTTCACACTAGCGTTTTTAAATTCCGGTATTGAGTTCCGTCATAGGGGCTCAATACCGGAAAAAAACGCTTCAGTTTTGTCCCCATTCATTGCTCCACACATGTATCAGCGGCAGCACGGATCCGTTGGCACCCTTTAGGTGCCGGATCCGTGCTAACGCTAGTGTGAAAGAGGCCTTAGCTGTGATGGTTGGCCATTATATACTATGCAGACTACATTATTAGCATGCAATATAGACATGTTACCAAAGCAATGTGACGTCACTTTCGGACGCAAAACCATTGTTTCCCATGCACATTTGAAAAGAGGTTCATTGTGAGCTGAAACATGTCATGATCCTTGTGACTATGCTACTACAATAAAATACTGAGGACGCAACAGAACCTTGTGAATGCTGGTCATTACCAAATCTATTTGTAAGCCAAAACCAGGAGAAGAACCTACAGAGAAAAAATATAATGCAGTGCTTTGTGCCCCCTCTGTGTATTGGGCCCACTCAGCAGGGCTGTGGAGTCGGTAAGCCAAAGCCCCGACTCCAACTCCGACGCCTCAATTTCCCCAAACTCCGACTCCCAATCCGACTCCCTCATACATGGCACATGTTTAAGTGATAACTTTGAACAAACTTTGCATAAATCAATAGTACAGATATGTCATGACAAAACAAAATGTTTGTAATATATGTTTTACTAGATATCTTTACTCTCTCTTTAGGTTTACTCTCCAAACCTTCTGTATCAGGCCTTTCTCTGGGTACAGCTCACTAAGGGCATGATGTATGAAAACGGTCTAGGTCTAAGACTTTCTTTGTTGCCCATAGCAACCAATCAGAGCTCTCCTTTCATTTCTCAAGAGCACTATATGAAATGAAAGGGGAGCTCTGATTGGTTTCTATGGGTAACAAAGAAACTTCTACACCTAGACAGTTTTCATACATAAGGCCCTAGGTGTTTTACATCAGAGGAAAAGC
This sequence comes from Rhinella marina, assembly GCA_900303285.1. Lineage (NCBI taxonomy): Eukaryota > Metazoa > Chordata > Amphibia > Anura > Bufonidae > Rhinella > Rhinella marina. Next base: position 30,055 of record ONZH01024512.1, on the reverse strand, counting down.
AAACTAAAACATAAAGCATACAGAGAGAACATGCACTGGACAATTGATTTATGCACAGTTTATTGAAAGTTTAGATAGACTAAGAAGTACTTGCCTTAAAGGGGTTTTCTCAGCACACTGATTCACTGGCTGACAGGCAGTTTGCACTCATTCTGTCTCCTAAGGCTATGGGTGGGTCTCCAGCAGTTATTAGCATATATTAACTTACTCTGACAGAGCAGGAGATTGTGATCTCTAACACAATTACAGGTAAAGACATGCTTCTCAGTCCTCATAACGCTTGTACCTTTTGCTTACTGCAGGTAATCACTCAGAGCACAGTCCCATCATTGTTCACTGCTCTCAGCCAATCAGATAACAGTCTTTCTGGTCTGCAGGTTACCATAGAAACCTGTGTGCAGTGAGAGACCTGCTGAAGTGTCTAAAATTTATGACTAAAGTAAAATCTACTGACCACTGTATTTAGAAAATGTCTTCTTTTAACTGTCCCTTTATGTTGAAAGCTAGTATTTGTAACTAGTGAGAAAACCTCTTTAATCCTGTTTTTCTAGCAGATCTGAGAGGAGTGCAGCCATTCTTTCCCAGTGCCTTTTTCCTCTGATTTGTAGCGGAGGAGCTTCACTTCTGAGCATCTACATAAAGGGCAGCACACATTCATCTCAACTGAAGCGGCCTCCTGCTGGGCAGTGGGCTTTAGTTATTGTTGGTCAGGGTGTCTGTCTGGGGTTTCTAAGCCCCTGAGAGGGGACTGGAGCAAATGCAGGGCATGCTATTACAGCCAAGTGATATGAGTCACATACAGTATATTGCACTGTACGGGAGTGACAGCGTGAGACTTGAGACTTTATGTTGGAGGGGGCTGGAGGGAGGGGGAGTGTTGTTATTTACATGGGACTGTATGTTGGAGGGGCTGAACAGAGGGGAGAGCTGTTATTTAGACTAGTTATGGTTCCCCTGCGTAAATACTAACCTCTTAGGCAGGGTTCACACCTCTGCCGTTTATTTCTCTTGTTCTGCTCCGTTAGTAAAGCAGAACAACAAAAACAATGGAAGAGCTGGATAGGGCACATAACTGACAGGAACAGAGCTAAGAAGACGCCATTAACTATGATGGGATCCACAAAGAAAGAAATGGAGGTTAATCAGCACATCCCAATGCGCAGGTGCACATGGCCATGGCTGAAAGCACATTTGGCACCAGGAGAGGTTTAATACAGTGTGGGCTCAGCATGCATGTGGATGCTGCATTTGCTGAATTTAAAGGAGGTCAGGATGGCACCAGCAGAGGTAGATTTAGTGTAGGATGCTGTTCTAAAGAGATCGCCTTGCTGTTGGTAGACAGGCACAAGTAATTTTGTAGAATTTACTCACATTTATAACGTAGCATTAGTACATTTTCTATAGTGAGTATGGCACAATTATATTTACTTTGTTGTTTGCAGAGTGCAGTTGCATTGAGTTGCCGCCATACATAATCTTTTCCTATACTGTGCATAAGTACTGGCAACAAAGTGGCAAATGCCTTTAAAGGGAACCTGTCATCAACTTTATGCTGACCATACTGGGGGCAGTATAAAGTAGTGACAGAAATTCTGATTTCAGCAGTGTGTCACTCATGAGCTAAAAGTAAGTGGTTGCTGAGAACCAGCATCATAATCATTACAGCCCAGGCCTTGAAAAGAGTCAAATCTACCTGAGAAGAGTCATGGTTATTCATAATCTTCTGCTCTTCCCACCCACCTGCTGATGATTGGCAGTCCTCTTCTACAGAGAAAGGGAGAAAACTAGGTAAAAGTCAGTCATCAGCAGGTGGGCAGGGAGAGCAAGAATTCCTCAATAACCAGGATTCTTCTCAGGTGGCCGGGACTCTTTTCCAGGCCCAGTCTGCAATGATTGTGATGTTGGTTCTCGACAACCACTTAGGGCTTGCTCACATATTAGTTATTTGATCAGTTATTTCCATCAGTTATTGTGAGCCAAAAACAGGAGTGGACGCTACACAGAGATCAGGTATAATGAAAAGATCTGCACCTGTTCAGTGTTTTTGACCCACACCTGGTTTTGGCTCTCAATAACTGATGGAAATAACTGATCAAATAACTGACGTGTGAACAAGCCCTTACTTTTAACTTTCAAAATGACAGACCACTGAAATCAACTCACCTGTCTCTACTTTATGCTGCCTTTTAGTATGGGGCATAAAGTTGATGACAGGTTCCCTTTAATTTAGTGATTACTATTAATAATAGTGACATAGCAGTTACTACTCTTCCAGCATGGACATTGATTTCTGGCAAAATTGTATGGAGCAGAAAACAATCACATTATGTCCCACTCGTGTAACATAAGAAGACAACCTGGCGTAGATCGGTATCTGCACTGTGGTGCACGACATTGTTACAGTTAAGTTATATTGTAAAGTTACATTCAGATGTCCTATTAGGTGGTAGACCATATGAGAGCAAAGAAAAAGTGGAGCAGCTACCTATAGCAACCAGTCTGGTTTAGCTTTAATTTTTACCAAGGGCCTCTGAAGAATTAGATGGTATTTTTTCTCGCCTTGTAACAGGCTAATTGTGCTTAATAATAACAAAATCAACAATAACAGCAGCAGCAACAGATGGTAAATAATATTATATTTTTTTAAAAAAATATGATGTATTGTAATTGATGCAATGATAACAGTAGTTGCTACAAACAGTACAGGATTATTATTTAGTGGCTCTTGTAATAACTCATAACCTGTTAGTAAGATTATTTTAGTTATTCTCATGCTCCCATTATTCATTATAGCTTTATTATTGATTATCAATAATATGTTATTACACCGGATGTCACAACTATAGAACTGTAAGAAATCCAGTAATTACCTGCCAGGAGGCTCAGAGCCCAGTCACACACAGCTCCTCTACAACTGCCCAGTGACACAGGAGATTAATGAAGGCATGCTGAGGATTATAGTCATCCATGGACAGAAGAGGATTCTGGGAGTTATCACTTATACAAAAGGAGGTTTTGGGAACTGAAGTGTGAATAACCACCGGTAGGATGGATTTGCCACGTCTGTCCACAACAAAATGGCTGCTATATATACTCCTGACAATCGATGCAATTCACTGTGTTCCAGTTCTCTCTCTAGTTTTTTTTCGGGGCGGATGACGTCTCTCACGACCATGTGCGGTCATCCACTTCCTTGCGGTTCAGTTCAGGATCTCTGGCTGGTAGGGTACTGTAGATCTTTTTTAATGTCAGAGTCACCCAATTCTGATTCAAAAACCACCAAGGATCGGACTGAAGTGGCAGTGACAACTTCCGGTGCAGATGGGAAGCTAGGAGAGACATTGTTGTGACTGGCAGCAGCTGAGGGCAGGTGTTATCTGCAGCTGTATTCCAGGGATCTGTGCTGCGTGTCTGTTATTTAGCAAATAAATAAAGGGCGTCATAATTGTGAACGTTTAACACTGGAAAATGGCTGTATCCTACAGCTGCCTTATGCACCCCCCCTCTTCCTCTCAGGTTGTTTCACATTTTGAGTTAATTATGGAAGAAAACACTAAAGCCTCCTTCACACATCAGGAACAGATTCCATATTAACCATCACCACATTCATAAGGTCTTGCTTGCAAATTTTGAAGACCTTAGGAATGTGGTGATGGTTAATATGGAATCTGTTCCTCTGTAAGAGCACACAGTAACATTACATGATTATTGGGCATGACTTCTGGATGGTGGCATCTGAGGAAGAAGATAAGCAGACAGTGTTCCTCACAGCATTGGTGTCACATTGATTGCAACAAGTGTGTCATGGCTTAGCTCCCAACTTTTGAAAAGCCCAAGGAGTGACCAGATCGGCAGCGCATAGTGCACTGTCGTGCCGTGGCAATTGTTTTTTAAAGGGGTTGTCTGGGCTTTTATTATTGATGACCTAAGTCATCAATATCAGATCAGCGGGGGTCCAACACCTGGCACCCCCAACGATCAGCTGTATGAGGAGACGCAGTTGCGCATGTGCTCTCTACCTTATGTCTTCCTGTTCACCGCTGCTATGATCTTTGCCATAGACTGCAGCAGTGAGAAAGGAGACGGCACGTGCACACTGCATGCGCCATCTCCTCATTCAGCTGGGTTGTCAGGTGTTGGATCCACGCTGATCTGATATTGATGACCTATCCTGAGCATAGGCCAGTGGTGGCAAACTTATGGCACAGGTGCCAGACGCTTCACTCAGAGCCCCCTCTTTGGGCACCAGCACCCTGGAAAAAGTCTATTGTGAACCAATATGCCTGAGACCAGGGATCAGCAACCTTTGGCACTCCAGCAGCTGTGAAACTGCAATTCCCAGCATACTCCATTCATTTCTATGGGAGTTTGGAGGAGAGCAGAGTAAGTATGCATGCTGGGAGTTGTAGTTTCACAACAGCTGGAGAGCCGGAGGTTGCCTACGACTTTTCCTGCCATTCATCAGCGGAGGGTGCACATTGAATGTAGGCAGGCTATTATAGCTAAATGGTACATGGAAGGTATACTATATTGGACTGTAGTATTCAGGTGAAATTGTCATGCTGGCACTTTGCGCTAAATAAATGGGTTTTGGGTTGCAGTTTGAGCACTCGGTCTGTAAAAGTTCGCCATTACTGACATAGGCTATCACTATTAAAAGCCCAGACAACCCCTTTAAAGGGTTATTCCCATCTTGGACAATGGGGGCATATCGCTCCCATATCGCGCTCCCATTCATTTCTATGGAGCCAACGGAAATAGCCGAGCCGGCGCTCGGCTATTTTCGGCGGCCCCATACAAATGAATGGAGGGTGGCCGCGCATGCGCGGTGCGCCCTCCTTCACCTTCGGGGCCCCGTTTTCGATATAGGTGCGGGTCCCAGCGGGACCTGCACCTATAGGACAATGGGGGCATATCCTAGCGATATGCCCCCATTGTCCAAGATGGGAATAACCCTTTAACAGTAAGCCACACCTATAACTGTCCAATGCCTAACTATACACACCCAATCCCTCTCAGTACTCGTTGTGCCCCCACACAGTAGTTATGCCCCTTTAGTGACTCCTTACAGTAAAATAAACCCTGTAAGGGCACCCACATATTAGTTATGTGCCCTTAGTGCTCGCTTCACAATAGAATTCTCCCTTAGAGCCCCCACGCAGTAGTTATGCCTTAGTGACCCCTCAGAGTAAGAATGCCCTGTTAGTACACCCACAGTTATGCCCCCTTAGTGATTCCAGACCCTAGAATGCCTTTTTTGTGCCCTCTCACAATAGTGCTTCCTCAGTTCTCTCAGGACACAGGTACAGTTGAAATCAGCACATACTGCAACCTTCCCCTGACTGTGGGACAGCCACCAAAATCCAGGACTGTCCCGCTGGATCTGGGATGGTTGGGAGGTATGTATTGTTGATGCTCCTTGTCCTCGTAAAAATCTGATGTTACCATAAAGTACACAAATACCAACCACCAGTCAAATTCACATCAATAAGGGGAAGGGAGTTGGCAGGCAGGGAGTTCCGGATCAGTGCCGTACATGTACAGCATGCTGATTGGGCACAGAAGCTGTTTGCTTGATCAGCAGAGGTGACCTGACTGTATCCTCCAGCTTTGTTGAAAACTCAGATGCTATCAAATTAACCCCAATTGTGCTTGCCGCATATAAGGGGTATACAGAGGGTGAGCCTCCTTTTCTGACCCCATCAGCTCCCCACACTGTAATGATAGAGTGCCAATAAGTGAATGCCAGAGAAAAAAAAATCATTGTGATCAAAAAGTCATATGTACCCCAAAATAGTACCTATAAAAACATCAACTCATCCCGCAAAAATAAAGCCCACACACCGTCACTAGAAAAGATTTTAAAAAATATGGCTCTCAAAAACATGATTTTTTTTTCAAAAATGCTTTTATTGTTTAAAACTGAATAAATTAAAAAATACATGTTTGGTATTGCTGCATCTGTAACAACTGGCTCTATAAAATATCACATGATCTACCCCATCAGTGGAATGCTGTAAAAACAAAAAAAGTGTCACTTACAAAAAGTGTAATATCAAGCAATCAAAAAGTATGTACCCTAAAATGGTATCAATGAAAATGTCAACTCATCCCAGTAAAAAAGCCCTCACACAAGACTATCGCCAGAAAATTAAATGGAAAATATGGCTTTTATCAAAAACGATTTTTTTCAAAAATACTTTTAATGTTTAAAATTGAAAAATTAAAAAATAAACATATTTGGTATCGCAACGGCTGTAATGACCAATTCTATAAAACATTACATGACCTATACCACAGGTGGCCAACCCGCGGCTCGCGAGCCGCATGCGGCTCTATCCCCCGTCACATGCGGCTTGCGCGGCTGCCACTACTTTGCGGCTCTCAGGGCATTGGCGCGGCTGCCTTTACTTTGTGGATCGCAGGGGAGCGGAGCGGCCCGCTTACCTCTGCCATTTGGCCTCTCCCAGCTGCGCTTTTACTATGTACTATGTACTATGTTTTTTTGTGGCTCTTTGTGTCTGTAAGGTTGGCCTATACCATCAGGTGAATGTTGTAAAACATTTTTTAAAAAAACTAAAACTATGCTGGAACAGCCATTTTTGGTCACCTTGCCTCCAAACAATCATAAAGTCTTATGTACCCCAAAATAGTAGCAATGAAAACCACCTCACCCCGCAAAAAATAAGCCCTCACACAGCTCTGTTGAGAGAAAAAATAAAAAATGTATGGTTGTCAGAAATGGCCAGAGACTGTTCAACCAATCCATCAAATTCTGTGCTGCAAAAGCCAAATGGCAGTCTCTCTCTTCTGAATCCTCCAGCGTACCCAAACAGCAGTTTACATCCACATTTATGACATTTCTGTACCCAGTAGAACTTGCATTTTATTGTAAAAAAAAGAAATTTTTCATTTTCACAGCTGAATGAAACACCACTGTACCCACTTGAAAAATACCTTGGTGGGGTTTAGTTTCCACACATTTTTTATACTATTCACAGTGTAATACAAATGACATGTTACGGTAACTTCTGTGGGTCAATATGATTATGGTGCTATGTATAGGTTTATGGTTTAACCCTTTCGCTACCAGCGCCGTACATGTACGGCGCTGGAGCGATGTAGGAACATGACACCCGCTTGCAAGTGCAGCGGGGGTCATGACCGGCAGATCTCTGCTGTTTCATACAGCAGAGACCTGTGGCTACATATCGCAACCGGCAATAATGCCGATCGCGTTAACTAAAGGCATTAGATGCCGTGATCAAGTGAGATCATGGCATCTAATTGCGCTAAAACAAAGCACATGCTTCTGGGCTTCCTACATATGCCCCATGTGGCCAATCGGGGTATCTGCACTTGATCTGAACGCCGTAAGCCTCGCTGATGAGGTTTACAGCGTTCATGCTGGGAGAAAATGTCTGTATCTGGGTAAGTAACTGGCTCAGTGATAGAAAACAGAGGGTGGTTATTAATGGCACATACTCAGATTGGGTCACTGTAACTAGTGGGGTACCACAGGGGTCAGTATTGGGCCCTATTCTCTTCAATATATTTATTAATGATCTTGTAGAAGGCTTGCACAGTAAAATATCAATTTTTGCAGATGACACTAAACTGTGTAAAGTAATTAACACAGAAGAGGACAGTACACTGCTACAGATGGATCTGGATAGACTGGAGGCTTGGGCAGAGAAGTGGCAGATGAGGTTTAACACTGACAAATGTAAAGTTATGCATATGGGAAGGAATAATGCAAGTCACCAGTACATACTAAATGGTAAAATATTGGGTAACTCTGACATAGAAAAGGACCTAGGAATTTTAGTGAACAGAAATCTAAGCTGCAGAAACCAATGTCAGACAGCTGCTGCCAAGGCCAATAAGATAATGGGCTGCATCAAAAGAGGCATAGATGCCCGTGATGAGAACATAGTCCTGCCACTTTACAAATCACTAGTCAGACCACACATGGAGTACTGTGTACAGTTCTGGGCTCCTGTGAACAAGGCAGACATAGCAGAGCTGGAGAGGGTTCAGAGGAGGGCAACTAAAGTAATAACTGGAATGGGTGGACTACAGTACCCAGAAAGATTATCAAAATTAGGGTTATTCACTTTAGAAAAAAGACGACTGAGGGGAGATCTAATAACTATGTATAAATATATCAGAGGTCAGTACAGAGATCTCTCCCACGATCTATTTATCCCCAGGACTGTGACTGTGACGAGGGGCCATCCTCTGCGTCTGGAGGAAAGAAGGTTTGTACACAAACATAGAAGAGGATTCTTTACGGTAAGAGCAGTGAGACTATGGAACTCTCTGCCTGAGGAGGTGGTGATGGTAAGTTCACTAAAAGAGTTCAAGAGGGGCCTGGATGTATTTTTGGAGGGTAATAATCTTACAGGTTATAGTTACTAGAGAGGGGTCGTTGATCCAGGGAGTTATTCTGATTGCCTGATTGGAGTCGGGAAGGAATTTTTTTCCCTAGTGGGGAAAACTGGCTTCTACCTCACAGGGTTTTTTTGCCTTCCTCTGGATCAACTTGTAGGGAAACAGGCCGAACTGGATGGACAGATGTCTTTTTTCGGCCTTATAAACTATGTTACTATGTTACTATGTTACATGCTGCAATTCTTATTTTGGCCACCAGATAGCAGGCCAGGATAAGAAATGAGCAAAAGTCACTTAAAATGGACTTTTTAAAATCCCTGATAGTTAAAAGTGAAAAATTAGAAAACATTATCCATATGCACATATATGAGCCTTAAAATAATCACAAAAAATAAAAAATGTTAAATATAAAAGTTTAAATCACCCCCTTTCCATATAATAAAAAAAACCTAAATAACAATAAATAGAAACATCATGGGTATCACCGCTACCGAAAACACTCAAATAAAATTTCTAATACGGAGAATTGCGTAACAGAAAAAAGGGTCAGATGGCCGATTTGCTATTTTTTTCATTGCTTCTCTTACCCCCCAAAAATTTAATAAAATGTGATTAAAAAGTTATGCACACTCTAAAATGGTATCAATAAAAACTATGGATTGTCCTTCAATAAATGAGCCCCTAAACAGCTCAGTGGATGTAACTATAAAAAAGTTGTGGGGGTCAGAATATGATTTTTTTTCAAGTTTAAATTTATTTTTACACTATTTAAACATAACAAACCTATTGTTGTGATCATACTGACCCAGAGAATAAAGGGCATGGGTCAGTTTTGCCGCAAACGAAACGGAATTGCGTTTTTTCCAATTCCACACATTTGGATTTTCTTTACCGCTTCCCATTACATTTTATGCCATAATTAATGCCAGCATTCGAAAGTACAACTTGTCCTGCAAAAAATAAGTCGTCATACAGCTATGTGAACGAAAATATTAAAAAGTTATGGCTCACGGAAAATAGGGAAGAAAAATGAAAACGCAAAACCGAAAAAACCTTCGGTATCCATCCAAAGGGTTAATACTGTGTACAATAAAATCATTTGTTTATTGTTTTTGCAATATTCTGAGAGCTAAAACATTTTTTTTTCCATCAACTTGTGATCAGGGCTTTATCATAATTGGCAGTGATATATGATTATATATATTATATTATATATTATATATATTGTTTTTTTCCAATAATAAAAGACTGGATAAGGGGCAGGGATTAAAGTGGTTATCTGAGATAAGAACAAACTTCCATAAAGTTAGGACTTGTGTGAATATAATAAAAGATTCTATACAGTGGAATGTGGCATGAGACCCCAGTGCCTAATAATTGGCTGCGGCAGTCATGTGGGCATATGGCTACATCACAGATGCAGTGATATAAACAGAGACTAGAAATGAGGATCCTACTGTTGGATTAAACGGGTATCATTTATATATTTTATTATTTAAACACAAATCCTAGCTTTGAGGATGTTTCATTCCTTACCTTGTACAACCCCCTTTAATAACACAATGCACAGAGTAATCATAATATCAAAACACATATTTATTATATAGTCAATCTGAATAAAACATACAATACAAAAATAGATAAAAGATGCACACTGGCAATGCTGGGGTCTAGTAAATGAGACCACCCTCTGTATTACAACATCAGCAATGTCTAAAAGTGGACCACATCCTCAGGCACAAAATAACAGTATAGCAATAGGTAACAGAGGTATACCAACCAAACCAGATGCCAAGGAGTCCCAATTTTGCTTAACCCTTTCAGGACAGCCTGTTTTTTTCTTCCCTGCACAAAAACGAACATGATTTACCTGATGAAGAGGGCAATTTGCCTTTGAAACACATTGTTTTATGCTTTTAAGAAATAAATAAACCAAGAAAAGAAGAAAACCCAAGAGCTCTAACTCCTGATTCAGTGCCAAAGTAGTCCTGCATTTTTTCTTCTCCTCTCGTATATCTTCCTGTAATAAAATTGCAGAACAAGCAGAAAAAAAAGTTGTCACTACCTTGATCTTGTTCCATTGAGCTTCAATATCCTTTAGTGTGGGAGTGCACAGCATCAAAGCGAATACTTGTCCAGTCTTCCAAAAGATGAAAATGCAGCACTCACATTAAAATCTTCTTTATTAGGATGTCAGTTTTCCTTAAAACTTGTTGGTATGAGGATCCATAAATGCAATCTATGTATCTTTATGCCAACAGGTTTTATGGAAAACTGACATACTAATGATGAGACTTGTAGTTCATTTGTCACTGTTCTGAATTTCTTCAGCATCTGGCACATCAAAACAACAACAACACCTGATTGATCACATTGACTATGATGAGAACTGATGCATTTCCAGGCACAGTTGAAGGGGCTGTATAGCATACTACATAATAAGCGGCGGCAGGCACAGTGCATGGGGGAAGAATGACACAGTATATAAAAAGCATTAGCAGTGTACATAGATCATCAGGTAAGGCTAGATGCACACTTGCGATCGGATTTCGGTATTCTGTTCCGGCATAGGAGCAGAATACCAGAACCCATTACCATCGCCTAGTAGGTTGAAGCAGTATTAGATTGATTCACATTGATTTAACAGTACAACTGACTGACAACATCATGACACAGAATAAAATAGGCTTTGTAAGTGAAATAGAGCATGCTCAGAAACAGCTGCGGTGATTCACCACCAAACTGCCACTGCCTAACAACAGAGGGAAGGCAAACCCACTTAACCCCTTTAACCCCGGGCCTGTTTTCACCTTCATGCCCAGGCGATTTTTTGCAAATCTGACATGTGTCACTTTATGTGGTAATAACTTTGGAACGCTTTTACTTATCCAGGACATTCTGAGATTGTTTTCTTGTGACACATTGTACTTCATGACAGTCATAAATTTGAGTCAATATATTTCACCCTTATTTATGAAAAAATCCCAAATTTACCAAAAATTTGGAAAAATTTGCAAATTTCCAAATTTCAATTTCTCTACTTTCAAAATACACAGTAATACCTCCAAAAATAGTTATTATTTTACATTCCCCATATGTCTACTTTATGTTGGCATCATTTTGTAAATGTCATTTTACTTTTTTAGGACGTTAGAGGGCTTAGAAGTTTAGAAGCCATTTTTCAAATTTTCACCAAATTTTCCAAAACCATTTTTTTGAGCACCAATTCAGATATAAAGTGATTTTGAGGGGCTTACATAATGAAAACCCCCATAAATGACCCCATTTTAGAAACTACACCCCTCAAGTTATAAAAAACTGCTGTTACAAACTTTGTTAACCCTTGAGGTGTTCCACAAGAATTAAAGGAAAATGGAGGTGAAATTTCAAAATTTCACTTTTTTGCTACATTATTCATGTTAATAATTTTTTTCTTGCAACACAGCAAGGGTTAACAGCAAACTAAACCTCAATATACATTGCTCTGATTCTGCAGTTTACAGAAATACCCCATATGTGGTGGTAAACGTCTCTATGGGTTTGTGGCAGTGGTCAGAAGCAAAGGAGCGCCATACGGATTTTGGAGGCAGATTTTGCTAGAATAGTTTTTAGGCACCATTTTGTAATTGAGAGACCCTGACGTACCCCTACAGTGGAAACCCTCAAAAAGTGACCCCATTTTGGAAACTACACCCTTCAAAGAATATATTAAGGGGGGTACTGGCCACTTTGGCCCCCTAAGCGTTTTACGGAATTTGGAAACACTTGGCTATGAAAATGAAAAGTTTCATTTCTTCCAATAAAATGTTGCTTTAGCCCAAAATTTTTCATTTTCACAAGGGCTAACAGGAGAAAAGCACCCCATAATTTGTTACCCATTTTCTCCTGAATACGGCAACACGCCATATGTGGTGGTAAACTTATGTGGGGGCACATGGCAGGACTCAAAACAGAAGGAGCGCCATATGGATTTTGCAGAACAGATTTTGATGGATTGGTTTGCGCGTGCCATTGATTTTTTATTTTTTGAGTTATTGTCTTATGTGGGGGCTCATTTTTTGCAGGACGAGATGACGGTTTGATTGGTACCATTTTGGGGTACATAAGACTTTTTGATCACTTGGTATTACAGTTTTTGTGAGTCAAGGTGAAAACAAATAGCTGTTTTGGCATGGTTTTTTTAAAAAAAATTTTTACAACATTCACCTGGGGGGCTATCTCATGTAATATTTTTATAGAGCAGGTTGTTACGGACGCGAAGATACCCAATATGTCTAACTTTTTTATTTTTGGAAAGTTTTACACATTAGATGCATTTTAGTACAGAATAAAATCTTTTTTTTGTGTTGCCATTTTCTAAGAGCCATATTTTTTTAAGTTTTCAGGCGATTGTCTCAGGTAGGGTATCGTTTTTGCAGGACAAGATGACGGTTTGATTGGTACCATTTTGGGGTAAATACACCTTTTTGATCGCCTGCTATTACACTTTTTGTGAGGCAAGAGGGAAAAAAATGGTTGTTTTGGCATAGTTTTTATTTTTTATTTTTTGCAGCATTCACCCGGGGGGCCATCTCATGTAATATTTTTATAGAGCAGGTTGTTACGGACGCGACGATACCCAATATGTCTGACTTTTTAATTTTTGGATAGTTTTACACATTAGATTTATTTTTTGAACAGAATAAAATCATTATTTTGTGTTGCCATTTTCAAAGAGCCATATTTTTTTCAGTTTTCAGGCAATTGTCTCAGGTAGGGTATCGTTTTTGCAGCACAAGATGACGGTTTGATTGGTACCATTTTGGGGTAAATACGCCTTTTTGATCGCCTGCTATTACACTTTTTGTGAGGCAAAAGGGAAAAAAATGTCTGTTTTGGCTTAGTTTTTTAAAAACAATTTTTACAGCATTCGCCTGGGGGGCCATCTCATGCAATATTTTTATAGAGCAGGTTGTTACGGACGCAGCGATACCCAATATGTGTAAAATTTTTATTTTTGGAAAGTTTTACACATTAGATACATTTTTGAACAACATAAAATATTTTTTGTGTTGCCATTTTCTGAGAGCCATATTTTTTTTTATTTTTCAGGCGATTGTCTTAGGTAGGGTCTTATCTATTATGCCATTGCGCATGCGCTGGGACTCTGAAACTTTCTCAGCTTATTTTACCAACTGCGCATGCTTACAGTACCAATTGGATCTTTCTACTTTCCTCCCTACTAAATTCTATAAGCGATGTTTAATTATTGATGGTTAGCTATATCTATTTATTTACATTACTTACTATTATCCATATTTGGTGATTCTCTCACATTCTTACTTACATTCTTAGTTACTATTTTTATTTTAGTTTTAAGACATGCGCTTCTAACCCAATTCACCAGTTATTTCCAATTTATATTTTATTTATATGTTATTTATTATTTATTATCTTTAGTATTTATTTAAATTAAATTACCTCATTACCTTATTTAGCTCTTACTTTCACCCTTACTGCTATTTATATATATATACACTGGCTGAATTATATTTTTTACTGTTTTTTTTTTGGAATTTTTAATGTATATTTTTATTATTATTTTTATTTTAATTTATATGTATGTTGTGTTTTTTATATATTTTATTTTTATATAATTATTATTTTTTATTATTTTTATTTACATTTTATTTTAGTCTTTTATTAATTGTTTTAGTTTTGTTTATTGATTTTTATTTGTACTTTTTATTTATTTTTGTTTTTAACTATTTTTGTTCCTAAACTATTTTTATTTTATTCTTAATATCAGCATAACCATAGCTTTTAATTAGTTTATCATCTGCAATATGCAGTTATTAGTTCTTTTAGAGATCCAATTTTTTTGGGGGGGGGGAATTAGGGGGATTAACCGTAGGAGGGGGAATTTTAAATCTAGGGGGCCCTATGGGCCATTGGTACATCTTTTCACCCAAATTTAGTTTTTAGATTTACATATGGGCAACTTTGTTTATTACAAGTTGGTTTATATAAATTAATATTTTAATATTTTACATTCACCAATTATTGTATAGGAAGCTATTTACAAAAATGATACATATGTAAATCCCTCATTGAGACCTAGCAGGGATAAACTTTTCAAACGATAGATCCATCTACAGTTTTTATCTACATTACCTTGTCTGGGACCTACTGCAACTTTCGTAATCCCCCAGATTGTCAATGTACTGTCATCTCCTTTATGTACATTTTGAGTGTGTTTTGACAGTGTTGTATCACTTTCAGTATGAATACTACTTAAATGTTTAGATAATCTTCTTAGTTCCTGGGTTGTTTTTCCAATGTATAACTTTGGACAGCCACATTGGATGGCATATACAACACTTGTTGTCTTGCAATTAATAAATTGCTTTATCTTGTATATTTTTCCATCTACTGGATTCACAAATTCCTTTGTTGGTTTCATTCTCCTACAAAAAATACAATCACCACATGGGTATGACCCTACTGTTGACAACCATGTTTTTTTATTTTTTTGGGGGGATGCTTTCCATTGAAAATAGCTATGGACCAACATTTCTTTGAGGTTTTTCCCTCTCCTACATGTTATTGATGGATGTGGTGAAATGATCTCTGCTAGATCATCATCCACTCTCAGAATGTGCCAATATTTCATCAGTATTTGTTTTACTTTTTGGTATTGGACATCATATGTCCCTATGCAACGTACCACTTTACTTTCTTTCTGTTTTTGACTTGCTAATAATGCTTTACGTTCAGTTTCCTTGGCTCTTCTATATGCCTTATGTAATACTTTTTTTGGATAACCGCGAGATGTAAATCTTTGGTACAGTTCTTTGCTTTCGTTCTCAAACATTTCTTCAGTGGAACAGTTTCTTCTTGCACATAGATATTGTCCAACCGGTATTCCTTTCCTTAGAGGTAAAGGGTGGTAGCTGTGCCAATGCAACAAATTATTTGTTGCCGTTGGCTTCCTATATATCTTAGTCTGGATTGTTCCGTCAGGCTGCAGGGCAAGGCTCAGATCCAAAAAATTAATGATTGTGTCATGTATTTCAGCTCTAAACCTTAATCCTAATATATTGTTATTTAAATGTTCCGTGAACTGATAAAACTGATCCTTAGTGCCATCCCACAAAATTAAAACATCAACTATAAATCTCCCCCAGTATGTGATGTGCTGCGTGAATTCTACAAAATAATCAGTGAAAACTACTCTCTTCCCACCACCCTAAAAATAAATTGGCGAAATTTGGTGCACATTTCGTACCCATTGCGGTACCTGTAACTTGTAAGTAAAACTGTCCATCAAACATGAAATAATTGTGTTTTAACAAAAATTCTAATAGGGTGAGTATTAACTTTTTGTGCTCTTGATATTGTACTCCCCGAGTGCTCAAATAATATTGTACAGCTTCTAATCCTAGATTATGTTGTATGCTTGTATACAGAGCCTCTACATCTAGGCTTGCTAGCTTAGTGGTTTCATTAACTTGTACACTCACCGGCCACTTTATTAGGTACACCTGTCCAACTGCTCGTTAACACTTAATTTCTAATCAGCCAATCACATGGCGGCAACTCAGTGCATTTAGGCATGTAGACATGGTCAAGACAATCTCCTGCAGTTCAAACCGAGCATCAGTATGGGGAAGAAAGGTGATTTGAGTGCCTTTGAACGTGGCATGGTTGTTGGTGCCAGAAGGGCTGGTCTGAGTATTTCAGAAACTGCTGATCTACTGGGATTTTCACGCACAACCATCTCTAGGGTTTACAGAGAATGGTCCGAAAAAGAAAAAACATCCAGTGAGCGGCAGTTCTGTGGGCGGAAATGCCTTGTTGATGCCAGAGGTCAGAGGAGAATGGGCAGACTGGTTCGAGCTGATAGAAAGGCAACAGTGACTCAAATTGCCACCTGTTACAACCAAGGTAGGCAGAAGAGCATCTCTGAACGCACAGTACGTCGAACTTTGAGGCAGATGGGCTACAGCAGCAGAAGACCACACCGGGTGCCACTCCTTTCAGCTAAGAACAGGAAACTGAGGCTACAATTTGCACAAGCTCATCGAAATTGGACAGTAGAAGATTGGAAAAACGTTGCCTGGTCTGATGAGTCTCGATTTCTGCTGCGACATTCGGATGGTAGGGTCAGAATTTGGCGTCAACAACATGAAAGCATGGATCCATCCTGCCTTGTATCAACGGTTCAAGCTGGTGGTGGTGGTGTCATGGTGTGGGGAATATTTTCTTGGCACTCTTTGGGCCCCTTGGTACCAATTGAGCATCGTTGCAACGCCACAGCCTACCTGAGTATTGTTGCAGACCATGTCCATCCCTTTATGACCACAATGTACCCAACATCTGATGGCTACTTTCAGCAGGATAATGCGCCATGTCATAAAGCTGGAATCATCTCAGACTGGTTTCTTGAACATGACAATGAGTTCACTGTACTCAAATGGCCTCCACAGTCACCAGATCTCAATCCAATAGAGCATCTTTGGGATGTGGTGGAACGGGAGATTCGCATCATGGATGTGCAGCCGACAAATCTGCGGCAACTGTGTGATGCCATCATGTCAATATGGACCAAAATCTCTGAGGAATGCTTCCAGCACCTTGTTGAATCTATGCCACGAAGAATTGAGGCAGTTCTGAAGGCAAAAGGGGGTCCAACCCGTTACTAGCATGGTGTACCTAATAAAGTGGCCAGTGAGTGTATGTCCTACAGCCTGACTAGAACATCCTTGGTATCCTTGACATAGGAGCTCAGACTGGGGACAAATGGGGATAGCATTTCATCAACATAACCACTGATACCTTCACACAAGTTCTGGTTCCCTGAGACTATTGGTCTTCCTGGAATGGGATTCCGCTTTTGTATATGCCATCCAATCTGGCTGTCCAAAGTTATACATTGGAAAAACAACCCAGGAACTAAGAAGAAGATTATCTAAACATTTAAGTAGTATTCATACTGAAAGTGATACAACGCTGTCAAACACATTCAAAATGTACATAAAGGAGATGACAGTACATTGACAATCTGGGGGATTACGAAAGTTGCAGTAGGTCCCAGACAAGGTAATGTAGATAGAAAACGACAACAAGAAGAAGCACGATGGATCTATCGTTTGAAAAGTTTATCCCCGCTAGGTCTCAATGAGGGATTTACATATGTATCATTTTTGTAAATAGCTTCCTATACAATAATTGGTGAATGTAAAATATTAAAATATTAATTTTTATAAACCAAATTGTAATAAACAAAGTTGCCCACATGTAAATATAAAAACTAAATTTGGGTGAAAAGATGTACCAATGGCCCATAAGGCCCCCTAGATTTAAAATTCCCCCTCCTATGGTTAATCCCCCTAATTCCCTCCCCCCCCCAAAAAAAAATTGGATCTCTAAAAGAACTAATAACTGCATATTGCAGATGATAAACTAAATAAAAGCTATGGTTATGCTGATATTAACCCCTTCACGACCGCCATACGGCTATATACGTCCTATCTGCACATGCCCCGTGCAGATAGCACGTATATAGACGTGCAGGCGGCCCTTTAATCCCAGCGCTGATCAGCGCTGGGATTAAAGCTCCTGCTCCTGCAATCTAGCAGGAGCAGGTCGGGTCCCGGCTCACAGACAGAGCGGGGACCCTGAGGAGAAGACAGGAGCAGTTTATTACCGCTTCTGTCTTCTCCTAAGCTGGAGGACAGCCTTACCTCTTCAGCGGCGCAGGCAGGAAAGAAGCGGCAGCGCCGCTTCCTGTGTTAGACCCGGCGATCACGTGACCGTCGGGTGTCTCGGGGCCAGAGCAGTGCTGCAGGGTCTAAGGAGACCCTGATCAGCTCTGCCTCTATGTAATAAGCCCCCAGGGGGCTGTTTTCCCCTGTAACTGGGGCTCCTCTGGATGACCCAGTTACAGTGGAAACAGTGGGAAAAAAAGTGTAAAAAAAAGAAAAAAAAAAAGTCAGTCCTCCAGAGGTCTTTTAATGACCTCCTGGGGGACATATTAGTTGTCAAAAATAAATTAATATATCAGTAAAAAAATTAATAAAAAACAAACAAAAAAAAGTGTAAAAAAAAAAAATTAAACACGCAGTCGCCAATAGAAACAGTCACCATAGTCGCCCCATAAAATAAAATCTATACATGCTATATATCAAAATGATCGTCATCAAATAGGGAACCCATTGCAATAATTAATTTGTGCGTGAGTTTTAATATTTAAAAAAAAAAAATCTATAATTTAAAAAAAATCCTTTTTTTTTATAAGAATTAGCGGTTTTTGTCTAAATTAAACCTAAAAAAAATATAAAATATCTTTTAAAAAAACCATTCTAATAATAAGTCCTAAGTGTCAAGTAAAAAAAATAGCAAAAATTATTTTCGTATTCAAACGAAAAAAAAAAATTAGGGTCACTAAGCCACCATGTGCCCAAATCACAAAAAGTTGCCTGGACATTCAGGCCTTTTATAGGTCCGGTCATGAAAGGGTTAAGAATAAAATAAAAATAGTTTAGGAACAAAAATAGTTAAAAACAAAAATAAATAAAAAGTACAAATAAAAATCAATAAACAAAACCAAAACAATTAATAAAAGACTAAAATAAAATGTAAATAAAAATAATAAAAAATAATTATATAAAAAATAAAATATATAAAAAACACAACATACATATAAATTAAAATAAAAATAATAATAAAAATATACATTACAAATTAAAAAAAAAAACCCATAAAAAATATAATTCAGCCAGTATATATATAAATAGCAGTAAGGGTGAAAGTAAGAGCTAAATAAGGTAATGAGGTAATTAAATTTAAATAAATACTAAAGATAATAAATAATAAATAACATATAAATAAAATATAAATTGGAAATAACTGGTGAATTGGGTTAGAAGCACGTCTTAAAACTAAAATAAAAATAGTAACTGTCTAGAATGTGAGAGAATCACCAAATATGGATAATGGTAAGTAATGTAAATAAATAGAAATGGCTAACCATCAATAATTAAACATCGCTTATAGAATTTAGTAGGGAGGAAAGTAGAAAGATCCAATTGGTACTGTAAGCATGCGCAGTTGGTAAAATAAGCTGAGAAAGTTTCAGAGTCCCAGCGCATGCGCAATGGCATAATAGATAAGAAATATATTAAGAGCTTGCGCAAGCGCGAGATGTTGGTATTCTCACGAGTCAACGAGTCAGGATCGTAAGAGGGAAAAGCTGAACACGTAAGCAAGATAGGAGGCGGCGCATGAAGGGAGGTAAGGAATGATTGGAGGGGGATATGAAATGGAGTCTACGTAGGAGCAGGGGGAAGGTCTGGAAAAAAGGGGGGGGGGGAAGACTAGTATTGGCCAAGTCATGAAAATTAGACCTGGGAGGTTATTTAAGAGTTGGGCAACGCCCACAAACCAAGACTGCCCGATACCCCTGAGGACGCTACGGATGTAGCGAAACATGTCGGGGAGCAGTTCGTAAAAGGATTGTTTTAGGTGACAGTGTGGAGCTAAGCTTCAAACAAGTTAATAGAGCTAGAGATATATCAGATGCAGCCAGGCTGGAACCAGCGCACGGTTACCAGCTCTTTTTGCAAAATATGATTTATGCTGATGAAGTGAACAAAGCAAGCAAGCACACTGCTATTTTTAGATAGGGTTGTTTATTAAACATTTTTAGGACAAACATAAAATAAACGTTATGTTTTAACTGTTAAAAGGTGACATAGGTTCAAGAGAGGCTCTTTGGGTCTTAGACCATTTGTAAATAGAGCATCGCTGGGGGGCCCAACGCCGACCCAAACGCCCACATACTGCTGTGGGCCATGGCAGAGCATAGTTCCCTGCCCTGCTACCGATCACCGCCATAGGCTTTAGACCTAGTAGGCTGAGGCCTATGTGGTAGTGAAATCGCGGCGCAGGTGGGCCATCATCGCGCACCTGTGCCGGGACGTATCATAGTGACGTGTCCGCGCCAGCCATCGTGCACCTGGACATAGGTGAGTATTTAGCTTTTATTTTTTTTCATTTTATGTGCCAACTTTGGGGGACATGGGGGGACAGGAGGACATGTGAAGAGACAGTACATCAGGGGGGAATTACTATATTTTGGTCTGGCTACATGAGGGCAAATTACTGTGTGGGGGCAAATTATTATGGGGGGATTACTGTATGGGGCAAATTATTATGGGAGGGATTACTATGTGGGGGCAAATTATTATGGGAGGGATTACTATGTTGGGGCAAATTATTATGGGAGGGATTACTATGTGGGGGCAGTGTGGGGGCAAATTATTATGAGAGAGATTACTATGTGGGGGCAAATTATTATGTAGTTGCAGTTTGGGGGAAATTACTGTGTGGGGGAAATTACTATCTGGGTCTGTGTGGGGGCAAATTACTATGTGGGGGCTGTGTGGGGCAAATTACTGTGTGGGGCAAATTACTATGGGGGGATTACTATGTGGGGGACACTATACAAGGAATATTACATGGAGCACAATACAGGTAGTCCTCGACTTACGACGTTGATCCGTTCCTACGCGACGTCGTAAACCGATTTTCGACGTAAGTCGGAACATACGTACATACTTAGCCTATCCTAACACAGTACCCTACAGAATTATCAAAAACACATAAAATACTGTACAGTACGTTTAATAATGAAATGAAACAGTACATAGTGTACTGTACAGTACTGTAATAAAAAAAGAAAAGAAAAATTCCTTACCTTTATTCCTATGGTTGGCTTGCGCACTGGAGACAGGCTTATTGGGAGGAAGCTGCAGAAGGTGCTGGAGATACTGGTGCAGGTGAGTCAAGAGGGGCAGGTGAGGTAGAGGGTACAGGATCTGTTGCAGGCCTCTCTACCTTCTTGAAGTACTGCTGCAGGTTAGTCTGGAAGGAGTTTATCTTCTTCTCCTCCAAGATCTCCTTGTAACACCTAAGGGAATCCATGACCCCTCTGGCAACCCTAGTGTACCTCTCTATGTTGGGATCCTCTGCCTCAAACCTTGACAACCCTTGCTCTATCAGGGCAAAACCTCCTGCCAAGCCCTGCCTTGTAAATGTCTTGGGCTCTGGGGTTGGTATGTCTTCTTCTTCCTCTATCATCTGCTTCTCCAGTTGAATGAGGTCCTCAGCAGATAACTCCTCTCCATGAGATGCCAGTAGCTCTGTGACATCATCATCCTCCACCTCCAAATTCATTGACTTACTCATAACAACAACATTCTTTATGACACTACTCACTGACTCCTGAAACCCTGTGAAATCATTCACAAACTGGAGACACAGTTTTTTCCAAACACCATTCATACTAGTCTGCCTAACCTCATCCCAGGATTCAGCAATGTTCTTCACAGCATCAAGGATGTTATATTTTTTCCAGAAGTCCTTCAGAGTCAAGTCCTTATTCTTTTCAGTTGCCCCTAAAGCATTACTTATGACCTTTTGGAGGTAGTAGGCCTTGAATGTAGCAATGACTCCTTGGTCCATAGGCTGTAAAAGGGCAGTGGTATTAGGTGGAAGGTAAACCACCTTGATATTAGGGTGAAAGTCATCCAGATTGGCAGGGTGTCCGGGTGCATTGTCCAGCAACACCTTAAAGGGGATAGCCTTAGAGGTACAGAACCGTTCCATGCCTGGCACAAAATGGTTGGTGAACCAGTCCTCAAACACTGCAAGTGTCACCCATGCCTTCCTATTAGACTTCCAGATGACTGGTAGTTGACCCTTCCAAATGCCCTTGAGTGCCCGTGGATTCTCAGCCTGATACACTAGCATGGGCTTCAGTTTGTAGTCGCCAGCAGCATTGCCCCCAAGAAGCAAAGTCAGTCTCTCCTTGCTGACTTTATGACCTGGTGCTGTCTTCTCCTCCTTGGCGATGTAGGTACGGTTAGGCAAACGTTTCCAAAACAAGCCTGTCTCATCCACATTGAACACTTGTTGAGCACAGTAACCCCCGTCCCTAATTATCTCAGCCAGCACTTTAGGAAACTCACGTGCTGCTTTCTCATCACCACTAGCAGCTTCACCTTGCACTTTAATGTTATGGAAATTGGCACGATCCTTAAATCTCATAAACCAACCCCTACTGGCCACAAACTCTTCATTTTCACTTCCTTCCCCCTTTTCTTTTTTCAATGCCTCAAACAATCGCCTAGCCTTCTCCTGAATAACCATAAGGCTCACTGGGATACGCCGCTGATTCTGGTCTTCCAACCAAAGCACTAATAATCTCTCCATCTCAATAATAAGCCCACTACGCTGCTTCGTTATCACTGTCGCTTTCATAGGAGCAGATCCTTTAACATGGTCAAGGATACGATCTTTATCCTTGATAATTGTAGCGACAGTCGAACGACTAAGTCCAAGTGACCTGCCAATGTTTGTCGCTGTTTCCCCCTTATCAGATCTCTTTATGATATCTAATTTTACTTCCATGGTGATGGCCTTCCTTTTCCTCGATGCACTACCATCAGAAGAGTCTTCCTTACGTTTGGAAGCCATAATGAAGGGCAAAAATGGCCTATACAATATATATTGTATAATATATACTGTACTGTATAAAGGGATGCTGTCCTCCTCGGTCCAGAGTAGCGCACAGCACAGTATTCCTCCGCCGCTGCACCGCGTACAGTACGTACAATATTCTTCCGCTGCTGCGTCGCTGCGCTACGACGTAAAACCGTGTAAGTCGAAATGGCTTTTCATGTACTGTACAGTAAATGAGAGATGCGTCGTAACCCCGAAACGTCGTAACTCGCGACCGTCGTAACCCGAGGACTACCTGTACAGTGGTCCCTCAAGATACAATATTAATTGGTTCCAGGACAACCATTGTATGTTGAAACCATTGTAAGTTGAGTAATTGGTTCCAAAGCCCCAAAATATCATCCAAGATAAGAGAAAATGAAGATTTAAGAAAAATAAGCAGATAACTAAAACAGATAAAACAAGTCATTACATATAACAGTCAGGGATAGCTGCTAACTAGCAACTAATAAAGCTATTTTACCAGAGAAGGGGCCTTGATTGGTTGGATCTGAGTCTGAGACATTGTATGTTGAGTCTGGTTTCAACTTACGATGGTCAAAAAAGACTATTGTATGTTGAAAATATTGTATCCTGAGGCCATTGTATCTTGAGGGATCACTGTATAGGGTGTTTTTATCATTATTTCTGGGGGCAATCTAGGGCACATTATAACTGCTGTGGACACTATAGGGACATTTTGGGTAATTTATGAAACTGGTGTATAGTAGAACTGGCTTAGTTGCCCATGGCAACCAATCAGATTCCACCATTCATTTTTGACAGCTCTTTTGGAAATCCAGTTCTACTTTACAGCAGTTTGATAAATGACCCCAATTATATCTATTAGGGTCACTATTTTTTCAGCAGCATAGTACCCGGGGCATTGGGGAGCACAACAGACACAGTATTGGTAGTGGCAGCAGGATGACATTGTCAGGACAGCAGGATGGAGGTGTTGGGAGGTTGATGGAAAAACTAAGAAATCAAAGGGGCCGTTCAGACGGTCGTGGTATTGCGGATCCGCAAAAATTTGTTTGTTCCGCAATTTGCAAAACACACGGCCCAGCACCCCATTGACAATGCTTATTCTTGTCCACTATTGCAGACAAGAATAGGGCAGATTCTATTTTTCTTGCGGAGCCGCGGCATGGCAAGATCACATGCCAGCCATTGAAGTTAACAGGGCTGCATCTATTCCGCAAAATTGTATTACAAACTCTGTAGAGACGAGATGCGGCTGAAAGAATTTGCTATGGCAGTCTGGGTCAAACGGAGGAGAGGAAAGAGAAGGTCTACATGACAGGAGATGTCCCTGGATGTACGAGGTATCTGTCCATCCAGTTTGGCCTGTTATTGTAACGGGGAGCCGGCGGCGCGCTTCCCCTCTGCCGTGCCGCCGGTCTCCCAGGAGTGCGCCGGAGCGAGGACGCAGGATGCGTCCTCGTCTCCATGACGACACTCACAGGAGAGGGTCCGGCACGCGCACTGATACAGCGCGTCCGGCGTCCTCCCCGCCCCCCTAGTAAACGAGCAGGCGGGGATATCTGAGGGCTGGTCTGGGCAACCAGCGCTCAGAACATTTATTATATACCTGGTTTTGGGTCATGTGGCGCTGGCCACGCCACATGACCAAATTTGGTACATATTTGAGCGCTGGTCACGTTTGGCCAGCGCTCGGTATGCAAATGAGGTCATGTGACGCTGGCCCCGTCACATGACCCAGTGGAGGGCTATTTAAAGCCACTAGTTGTCCTCCCTAATCGCCTGTGATTAGCGTTACTACTTTGATCAGAGCTTAAGCGACCTTGTGTTTGATTTGCTGTTTGACCATGACCCTTGGACTTCGACCTCTCTTTGCTTCTCCCCCGGTATTGACGTTATCTCCTGTGTATGACCCAGCTTGCTGACTATTCTGATATTGTGTTTGTTTCGTCTGTGTTTGTCTCTCCAATTGTTCCCTGTTCCTCCCTGTGCACTTATACAGAGCAGGGACCGTCACCGTGGTTGTCCGTGGCCGCCTAGGGCCGACTGAGGCAAGCAGGCAGGGAGAGAACGGGGGGGGTATTCAGTACAGGGCGCACCTTCCCTTGTCTCCCCCGTGACAGAATCACAGGCCATACTAAATGGAGCCGTTGCGAGTTCTCACGGATCATATAGGTTACATGGCTCAGATGATCCAGGATCTGGCCGAGAGAATCCAACACCAGGAGCAGCTGCAAACTGCACCCGCAGCCGCTCCCTCCATTATTGAACCCCATATAAGGTTGCCTGATCGGTTTGTGGGTAACCGAAAAACTTTCCGTTCTTTCCAGGAAAGTTGTAAATTATATTTTCGTTTACGCCCACACTCCTCGGGTTCTGAGCAGCAGCGGGTAGGAATTATTATTTCCTTGCTGCAAGGGGATCCGCAGGAGTGGGCTTTCTCATTGCCATCTGACTCCCCATGTCTGTTGTCTGTGGAGGCCTTTTTCCAGGCCTTAGGTCTTTTGTATGAAGAACCAGACTGGGCCACTGTAGCAGAAACTCAGCTCAGGAACATTCAGCAGGGAAACCGCCCAGTAGAGGATTACTGTGCAGAGTTCAGGAAGTGGTGTGTCTCCTCTGGGTGGAATGACCCAGCTTTGAGAAGCCAGTTTAGGGTGGGGCTGTCAGACCAACTCAAGGATCTTCTGGTTAGTTATCCTACTCCTGACTCCCTAGAGACGAGCATGACTTTAGCTATTAAGCTGGATCGACGGGTGAGAGAAAGACAGAGGGAACGATCAAGTACTCCTCAAGCTGTCGTCCTGCCTGAGTTTCCTCCCCTGAGTCCACCTCCTGCCAAGGTCCCGGAGTCCATGCAGTTAGGAGGTATCCTGAAAAACCAAAGACGTTTAAAGGGAGCCTGCTTCTACTGCGGTGAGGTGAACCACTGGCTCCAGCAGTGTCCAAAACTTCCGCCCTCTACGAGATCTCCGGTGGGAAGTAAGGTAACCCCAGCAGTGGTAAGGAGAAAGATTTTAGTACCCATCTCCATTGCATATGATCAATTCAGGGGTTCTGGAAAGGCTTTTGTTGACCCTGGTTCTGCTGCTAATTTTATTAATTTTGATTTTGTACAGTCTGTGGGTTTACCGATGGTCCCTTTAAGGGAGGGTATTCAAATTATCGCCCTCGACTCCACCCCCCTAAATAATGGGAGGATCGAGTTCTGTACTCCTAGTGTGACCCTGACGGTTGGGATTTCGCATTCCGAAAAGTGTGTTTTTTGGGTCTTAAAGAATTTACCTGCTGACCTAGTTCTTGGTTTACCTTGGTTGCAGGACCACAATCCTGTAATCAATTGGTCAACAGGTGAATTAGAAAAATGGGGGCTGAATTGTGACAAGTGTTGCAAATCTGTATTGCAGTTGGGAGGTACTACTGAGTCTCTTTTCTTACCTGAGTACATCAACGATTTTTCGGACGTTTTCTCCATGTCCGAGACTGAGTTCCTCCCTCCTCACCGGCAATATGATTGTGCCATCGATATTATTGAGGGGTCCAGATATCCCAAGGGCCGTATCTATAATCTCTCTACTCCAGAGCGTCAGTCTATGAGGGATTATCTCAAGGAGAGTCTGGCCAAGGGTCACATCCGGCCTTCTGTTTCTCCCATGGGGGCAGGATTTTTCTTTGTCGGAAAAAAGGATGGAGGGTTGAGGCCCTGTATTGATTACAGGGAACTCAATAAAATTACTGTTAAAAACAGGTATGCCCCTTATTCCTGATTTGTTGAATCAGGTTCAGGGTGCTTGTTGGTTTACTAAGCTAGATCTGAAGGGGGCATACAACCTGATCAGAATCCGTGAGGGTGATGAATGGAAAACTGCCTTTAATACCCCGGAGGGTCATTATGAGTACCTAGTAATGCCCTTCGGGTTAAGTAATGCTCCTGCGGTGTTCCAAAATTTTGTCAATGACATTTTTAGACCATTTATTGGAAAATTTGTAATTGTCTATATTGATGACATCTTGATTTTTTCTGCAGACTGGGAGAGTCATGTATCTCACACCAGGCAAGTGCTGGAGGTGTTGCGTGAGAACAAGTTGTTTGTCAAAGGGGAGAAGTGTACCTTTGGTGTTCAGGAAGTGACCTTTTTGGGATACATTCTCACCCCTTTTTCCTTCAAAATGGACCCGGGTAAGGTACAGGCCATTGTAGATTGGGTGCGACCTTCCTCTCTGAAGGCGCTCCAGCGATTTCTGGGGTTTGCTAATTTATCAAAAATTTTTCTGTTATAGCCAAACCCATTACGGATTTGACCCGCAAGGGAGCTGATTTAGTCAACTGGTCCCCTGCAGCTATTGAAGCTTTTGAAAAGCTAAAGCGGTTTTTTGTTGATGCTCCTGTGCTGATCCAGCCTGATCAAAATAAGCCGTTTGTAGTTGAGGTGGATGCATCTGAAGATGGTGTGGGGGCAGTACTGTCCCAGGGGTCTTCCACCTTAACTAATCTCAAGCCATGCGCCTTCTTCTCCCGCAAGTTCTCTCCTGCCGAGAGAAACTATGACATTGGTAATAGGGAGTTACTAGCAATCAAGTGGGCATTTGAGGAATGGCGTCATTTTTTAGAAGGGGCATTACACCGCATTACGGTCCTCACGGATGATAAGAATTTGATGTTTCTGGAATCTGCTAAGCGATTGAATCCCAGACAGGCGAGGTGGGCTTTGTTCTTTACTCGTTTTGACTTTTGTGTTACCTTGAGGCCCGGAAGCAAGAACATTAAGGCCGATGCCTTATCCCGAAGTTTCCAGGCGTATCAGCCTCCTGACGTCCCTCCTGAGCCCATCCTGCCAGCTGACATCATCGTAGCCGCTATCTCATCTGATCTCGCTTCTGAAATCGTGGCAGGACAACATCTTGCTCCCACTGGTACTCCCAATGACAAGTTATTTGTGCCAGCTCATTTGCGGTTGCGACTGCTGGGTGAGTGCCATAGCTCTGTTTTATGTGGACATCCTGGTATCAATGCCACCAAGGAGTTGGTCTCTAGGCAGTATTGGTGGTCGTCAATCTCCAGAGATGTTCAGGCTTTTGTAACTGCGTGCAATACTTGTGCCAGGTCCAAGAATCCCAAGACTCGGCCTATGGGTGAGTTGCGTCCATTACCCATACCTGGTAGACCTTGGTCACATCTGTCCATGGACTTCATCACGGATTTGCCATGCTCTGAGGGTAAAACCGTGATTCTTGTAGTGGTGGACAGATTCAGCAAGATGTGTCACTTTATTCCTTTGTGTAAATTACCCTCTGCGAAGGTTTTGGCGTCTGTATTTATGGACCACATAGTTAAACTACACGGTGTTCCTGAGAATATTGTTTCTGACAGGGGGGTGCAGTTTGTGTCTAAATTCTGGAGGGCCTTCTGTAAGAAGATTGATATTTCCTTATCCTTTTCGTCAGCCTTTCATCCAGAGACCAATGGTCAGACTGAACGTCTTAATCAGTCCGTTGAGCAATATCTCAGATGTTATGTTGCTGATAACCAGCATGTGTGGGCCAGATTCCTGTCTCTGGCCGAGTTCGCGATTAATAACCGTGTGAATTCGTCTTCTGGGGTATCGCCGTTTTTCTGCAACATGGGGTTTCATCCGCGCTTTGGCTCCTTTTCTCCAGCTGTTTCGGCGGTCCCAGAGGCCAATGCTCTCTCTCAGGAACTGTGCACAGTTTGGGCACAGGTTCAGTCGAACCTGGAAAGAGCCCAAAGGATTCAAAAAACTAAGGCCGATAAGAAACGTTCTAAGGGTGTGAATTTCAAGGTGGGGGACATGGTATGGTTGTCAACTAAAAATCTACGTATGAAAGTACCATCCTATAAGTTTGCGCCTCGCTTCATTGGTCCATACAGGATCACCAAGGTGATCAATCCGGTGTCATTTGAATTGTGTTTACCTGACTCCCTTCGTGTTCACAATGTTTTTCATATGTCTTTGCTTAAGCGTTATGTTGCTCCCGCTGGTCCAGAGGAACTGCCCCCGCCTCCGGTCGAGGTGGAGGGACAAGTGGAGCACGAGATTCATAGAATCATTGACGTTAGGAAAGTCCGGAATTCCTTCCAGTACCTTGTACACTGGAGGGGATTTGGGCCTGAGGACAGATCTTGGGTACCGCTGAGCAGGATGCATGCAGACGCACTTGTTAGGAGTTTTCATCGACAGCATCCTGAAAAGCCGGTTCCTCCAGCTAAGGGTCCGGTGGCCCCTCGTGAAGGGGGGGGTACTGTAACGGGGAGCCGGCGGCGCACTTCCCCTCTGCCGTGCCGCCGGTCTCCCAGGAGTGCGCCGGAGCGAGGACGCAGGATGCGTCCTCGTCTCCATGACGACACTCACAGGAGAGGGTCCGGCACGCGCACTGATACAGCGCGTCCGGCGTCCTCCCCGCCCCCCTAGTAAACGAGCAAGCGGGGACATCTGAGCGCTGGTCTGGGCAACCAGCGCTCAGAACATTTATTATATACCTGGTTTTGGGTCATGTGGCGCTGGCCACGCCACATGACCAAATTTGATGCATATTTGAGCTCTGGTCACGTTTGGCCAGCGCTCGGTATGCAAATGAGGTCATGTGACGCTGGCCCCGTCACATGACCCAGTGGAGGGCTATTTAAAGCCACTAGTTGTCCTCCCTAATCGCCTGTGATTAGCGTTACTACTTTGATCAGAGCTTAAGCGACCTTGTGTTTGATTTGCTGTTTGACCCTGACCCTTGGACTTGGACCTCTCTTTGCTTCTCCCCCGGTATTGACGTTATCTCCTGTGTATGACCCAGCTTGCTGACTATTCTGATATTGTGTTTGTTTCGTCTGTGTTTGTCTCTCCAATTGTTCCCTGTTCCTCCCTGTGCACTTATACAGAGCAGGGACCGTCACCGTGGTTGTCCGCGGCCGCCTAGGGCCGACTGAGGCAAGCAGGCAGGGAGAGAACGGGGGGGTATTCAGTACAGGGCGCACCTTCCCTTGTCTCCCCCGTGACAGTTATCCTACAAGTTGATCCAGAGGAAGGCAAAAACCCCTGTGAGGTAGAAGCCAATTTTCCTCACTTCCCGACTCCAATCAGGCAGTCAGAATAACTCCCTGGATCAACGACCCATCTCT
>ONZH01024511.1:0-43782 GCA_900303285.1 Rhinella marina | reverse complement strand
TGGTTTCTTGGTGTTTCCGGTGCTCTTGGTTCAGTGGTTTTCCTTGCCACTGGCTTCTTGCCTGCTGATCGGTTTTCTTCTCACTGTAGTGTATCGGTGTATGCTCGGTGTGGAGTTTCCCCTCCCACACCGCAGCGTGACATTAGCCTTTGTTCTGATTTTCTTCATCAATATCACTGCAACACCCCGTACCCTCACTAATCAGCTGTAATAATTGTACTTTTTATTGGGGGGGGCCCAATTCTGAGTTTTGCTATGGGTCCCATGATTTCTATGTACGCCACTGGTAGTTCCCACTATAACACTATAAGTGGGACACTGCACACACACACAGAGGTTATTTTTATTTTTACTTTTTTAAGTCAACCTAGGTGACTATAAATAGCAATCATTAGATGATGGGTATGTATCATCACAGAACACACTATTTACTATATACCAATACAGTGCTGCCACCTGCTGGCCTGTATTGGTATATACCAGTGATGGGTATCGGAGCCTGATTGAGGCTCCAAGCCATCACTGGGATATTACAGCTTCCCTAATCTCAGCCGGAGAACACTGTTACGGACACAGGAGCACAAAGCTAATTCCAAAATGGTTTAATTAAGGAATAATTTCACCATATGTTGGAGAGAAAGCCAGACTGCTTCTCGCACTGCTTGCATGAATATGAGGGTCATTTATTAAACAGAAATACGCCTATATTTGGTGTATTTCTGGTGCAGATTATGCGACTTTTCCCCACTCACACCAGTTCTAAAAAAGTGGACATGGCATGCAGGTGAAAGGGATGGGCCGGCAGGGCCTGTTTTAGGCATAGAAAATGGTCTAAATGTAAGACAGCTGGGAAGCTGTGTTAAATTTAGAAGCAGCAATGTATCCGCCAAAGTTATATAGAGCCCCACTCCTCTACATAACCTGGCGATCCATTGCCAGCACAGGACCTTATTAAGACCGGAGTCTAAAACGCCTGTCTTAATAAATGTGTCCCTAAATCTTTATCTGGAGATCCAAGTTTCTGAACGAGTTCCTGTATTGTAAAACACTTAAATTGGATCCAGAGGCGATGGCAGGTGTCCACATGATACTTAATCTGGGATGAGGGTAGCTGGGAGTTCAGGAGATGTATTGGCATTAGAGATGACAGAACCTGTCGAGGGTCAGTTCAGTTTCACCAAATTTTTAAAAGGTTTGGTTCGTACCTGAATGGGATTGGGTCAAATTTCCCTAGAAATTGATATATAACACCCTGTAGTCTTCAATAAAAGACTTTTTAGGAAAATCTTTTAATTAATTTTTTATGAATATTTGCGTTTTCTCTCCTCCCTCCCTAAGCTCTTGAACGCAATTACAGCACACACCAATAACAAAACAATGCACCAATCTATAAAGAATACACGTTTATTAATTCATCAAAATTTGTACAGAATATATATATATATATATATATATGTAAAAATTCAATGGTGGTAACTTATACACACAAAAGGAAGGGCAGGTATACCATACTCATACTGATTAAAGTAGAGTATTACAGAGGGTATCCACATAAAACATGATAAGGTGCAAGTGCAAATAACAGTACATAAAGCACCATAAGTAAAACACAGCAGTTAGAAAACAAGTGTAATAAGCAAGTAAGTAGCAATACAGACCACTGCCTCCTCCAACCCCGACGTACGTTTCGCTATTGCTTCCTCAAGGGGATCCAATTACAGCAGTAATAAATCATATCTGAGTGACACTGCCATACATAGAAATGGGAAAACAAATGTTTAACGACATTAAACCTTTCAGTACCGAGCCACTTTTCACCTTAAATCCCAGGCAATTTTTTGCAAATCTGACATGTGTCACTTTATGTGGTAATAATTTTAGAACGCTTTTACTTATCCAGGCCATTCTGAGATTGTTTTCTCATGACACATTGTTCTTCATGACAGTCATAAATTTGAATCAATATATTTCACCTTTATTTATGAAAAAATCCCAAATTTAACAAAAATTTTGAAACATTTTCAATTTTCGAAATTTCAATTTCTCTGCTTTTAAAACAGAAAGTGATACCTCATAAAATATTTATTACTTAACATTCCCCATATGTCTACTTTATGTTGGCATTATTTTGTAAATGTGATTTTATTTTTTTAGGAAGTTAGAGGGCTTAGAAGTTTAGAATCAATTTTTCAAATTTTCAACAAAATTTACCAAACCATTTTTTTGAGCACCAATTCAGTTATAAAGTGATTTTGTGAGGCTTACCTAATGGAAACCACTAATAAATGACCCTATTTTAGAAACTACACCACTCAAATTATAAAAAACTGATGTTACAAACTTTATTAACCCTTGAGGTGTTCCACAAGAATTAAAGGAAAATGGAGGTGAAATTTCAAAATTTAAATTTTTTGGTAGATTATTCACGTTAATAATTTTTTTTATTGCAACACAGCAAGGGTTAACAACAAACTAAACCTCAAAATACATTACTCTGATTCTGCAGTTTACAGAAATACCCCATATGTGGTGATAAACGTCTCTATGGGTTTGTGGCAGTGGTCAGAAGGAAAGGAGCGCCATACGGATTTTGGAGGCAGATTTTGCTAGAATGGTTTTTAGGCACCATTTTGTACTTGAGAGACCCTGATGTACCCCTCAAAAAGTGACCCCATTTTGGAAACTACACCCTTCAAAGAATACGGGGTTTACGGAATTTGGAAACACTTGGCTGTGAAAATGAAGTTTCATGTCTTCCAATAAGATGTTGCTTTAGCCCCAAATTTTTCATTTTCACAAGGGGTAACAGGAGAAAAGCACCACATAATTTGTTCCCCATTTTCTCCTGAATACGGCAACACCCCATATGTGGTGGTAAACTGCTGTAGGGGCACATGGTAGGACTCAGAACAGAAGGAGCGCCATATGGATTTTGCAGCACAGATTTTGATGGATTGGTTTGCGGGAGCCAATGATTTTTATTTTTTTTAGTTATTGTCTTATGTTGGGTCTCATTTTTTGCGGGATGAGATGACTTTCATTGGTACCATTTTGGGGTAAATACGCCTTTTTGATCGCTTGGTACACTTTTTGTGAGTCAAGGTGAACAAAAATAGCTGTTTTGGCATAGTTTTTTAAAAAATTTTTTACAGCATTCACCCGAAGGGGAAAATCATGTGATATTTTTATAGAGCAGGTTGTTACGGACACGGCGATACCCAATATGTGTAACATTTTGTTTTTGTTAAGTTTTACGCATTAGATGCATTTTTGAACAGAATAAAATCTTTTTTTTTGTGTTGCCATTGTCACGACAGGGAAACAAGGGATAGTGTGCCCTGTCTGAACCCCACCTCTTTCCCTGCCTACTTACAGTAGATGCCCTAGGCGGCAAAACCGTAACTTGGAGACAGTCCCTATGTTGAGTACGTGCACAGGGAAGGGAAGGGAACACAGGGAAAGACGAACACAGACAGAACAAACACAATAGCAGAATAGTCAGCAAGCCAAGTCAAGAACAGGAGGTCACGTCAAATACCGAGGGGAATTGCAAAAGCGTAGTCTAAGTCCGAAGCCAAAATCCAATATACCAATAATCAACAGCAAGGTCCAACACAAAGCACTGATCTCAGAAGACTAATCACAGGCATCTGAGTGAGGCAGTTGCCATCTTTAAATAGCCCGCCCAGGATCATGTGATGTGGCCAGCATCACATGACCTGAGGCGGAGCAAGCTGTCCAAACAATATGTAAAGTAGCCATGTGGTGTGATCAGCACCACATGGCTAAACCCAAACGGAGAATTAACTCATGAAGTGCTGGCTAACAAGACCAGCACTTCAATTCCCTATTGCTCGTCTCTAGGGGGGCGGAGAGGTCCGGCGATGTCGTGCAGAGGGAGCGCGACGCCGACCTCGCGTGACAGCCATTTTCTGAGAGCCATATTTTTTTTTATTTTTTGGGCGATTGTCTTAGGTAGGGTCTAATTTTTTGCGGGACAAGATGACGATTTGATTGGTACCATTTTGGGTAAATACGTGTTTTGATCGCCTGCTATTACACTTTTTGTGAGGAAAGAGGGAAAAAAATGGCTATTTTGGCATAGTTTTTAAAAAAATTTTTTTTACAGCATTCACCTGGGAGGCCATCTCATGTAATATTTTTATAGAGCTGGTTGTTACGGACGCGGCGATACCAAATCTGTTTAACATTTTTATTTTTGTTAAGTTTTACGCATTAGATGCATTTTTGAACAGAATAAAATCTTTTTTTGTGTTGCCATTTTCTGAGAGCCATATTTTTTTTATTTTTTCGGGCAATTGTCTAGGGTCTCATTTTTTGCGGGACAAGATGACGGTTTGATTGGTACCATTTTGGAATTAATACGTCTTTTTGATCGCTTGGTATTACACTTTTTGTGAGGCAAGGTGATCAGAAAATGGCTTTTTTTTGCACTGTTTTTATTTTTTATTTTTTACAGAGTTCACCTAGTGGGGTGGGTCATGTGATATTTTTATAGAGCCGGTCGATATGGACGCGGCGATACCTAATATGTCTACTTTTCTTTTTTTCTGTTTTTTACAATTTTTTTTAACTTTATTTTGGGAAAATGACTTTTTTTTCCCTTGAAACTTTTATTTATTTTTTGTTAAACTTTATTTTTTTAACTTCTTTTTTTTACTTTATTTTTTGTCCCAGTCTGGGACTTTAACCTTTGGGGGTCTGATCCCCTGCACAATGCATTACAATACTTCTGTATTGTAATGCATTGGCTGTAAGTGTATTACACATTGTAATACACTTACAGCCTGCTGCCTGAGAGATCCAGGGGGCTGGATCTCACAGGCTACCGTAGAAGGCAGCCCGATGCCTAAGGAAGGCATCGGGCTTCCTTCTCTGCTATCCTCCCCGTCACAGCAGCGTGGGGACCCGATGGGGATCGCAACCCGACACGATACCCGCACGTGCCGCGGTCAGCGCTGACTGCGGCAGTGCGAGGGTTAATGCACCGGCATCGGTGTTTTCACCGATGCCAGTGCATACAGCAGGGGTCCAGCTATCGGCCACTGCCGGACCCCTGTAGCTGATCGGTTGGGCGCAGCTCCTGTCCCGGCTTCCAGCGCCGTACATGTACGGCGCTGGTATCCTAAGGGTTAGCAAACAGCATGTTTCCAAAGATTACAAAAATTGTCCCTTATTGGGGCAGATTGTGTTTAAACACGATCGGTGTTATGGGAAAGTAATTGAAAGATATGCATTGTTGGGTGACCAAGTGTCCAAAAATTATGCCTTGACAGGATCAGAATGCCTGCCCATACGACAAGCACAAGTGTTAAATGGCAGAAGAAAAAGTGGCTCATTCTGAAAGAGCCTATAAAAATTATTTTAATTGGGAGTAGTGGCAGTACAGTGTGGATGTGGAAACAGTAGGGGCACATGGCCACAATAAACATAGCATGGAACATACAAGGTGGTAAATTGTCTGTCTATGGGTGGTAGTGTTGTGGTGCTAATAGTAATAGTAGTGGTGGTAGCAGATGCATATCGTTAATAGTGGTGGCAGTAGGGGATTAGCAGTGAGGAGTCACAGCTAATGTGCTGGTGGTGGCAGCAGCAGCCATACGGAACATGATAGTAGGCAGGAAGCAGCAGTGGCATGATAGCAGTAGTGGCAGCAGTGGATTTTCAAAATCACAGGAATTCAGAGTACATGCTAGACTGTTTGTACAAAGAGCGGAAAGCCGTGAATGATTCTGTCATGCAACAGACCACCTCAGCAGGAAGCAGGTGTTGCTGTGGCAGCTCATGCCATTCATGCTGCAGTTGTGTCTCATACCCCTCATATTTATCTGAGAATAGACACTGACGCTCATGCAGCACGAGATGAACAACAGCTAATGCATCTTGCTGTCCACCCTTTAACTGTTGGGGACCCATGAGGAGACACTCCCATTGAAGAGGTGGATGAGGCTGCATGAAAGAAGAGGAGGAGAAGCTGGAGGAGCAAAAGGATGATGATGACGATGGTATCGGACAAGTTGCCCAGTTCTCTCAGTGGGGATCTTTGGCACACTAAACAGAATGACGAGCTGTATACTCACTTGCTTTCTAACATAACAGGCATATCATTGACATCAAGCAGTCTTATGATTACTGGATAGACATGCTTTTAGACTCTCGCTATCAAAGCAAAGTGAGGGAATGTTTTCCTCCCTTCGAAAGGGAGGACAAATTACATTATTACCAGGAAGCACTGTGTATGCAGTTTTCAGCAGTTTTTCCCCTCTCCAAATGCACCCTCCCCCCAAAGTCACGCCCCTCCCACAGCTACAAGCAGCAAAAGCCACAGTGGCAGCAGCCAGTTCAGTCTCCCCAACATGATGGAGCAGTTTTTTCATGTACCGCACCAGGCTGAGGCAAATCAGAAAGCCGAGACCTCCCACCTCAATGCCCAGGTTCAGGCCTACTTACAGTCTGGCCTATCTCCGCTGCATACCCTGTACCTTGACTTGGATTTCTAACCAGGCAGATTGGAACAGTGGCCCGAACTGGCACAGTACGCTCTCTTTCATGTTTCTCATCCAGCCTCCAGTGTCATCTCGGAGAGGGCTTTCAGTGCCACAGGGAGCATGGTGACACCCAAAGAGATCCAGTTGTCCTCAACCAGTGTATAAAACATCACTTTTGTCAAAAGTAACTGCATTCCTCTGCTGTCATCATACCACTGCTGCGTCCTGCCTACCATCATGTTCCGTATGGCTGCTGCTGCTTACCTGCCAATATGGACTATATGGCTGCTGCTGCTGCCGCCGCCAGCACTTTGGCTGCTACTCCTCACTGCCAATCCCCTACTGCCACCACTATTAATGCTATGTATCTGCTACTACTAACACTACTACCACCACTACCGCCCATAGACAGCTGATCTACTGCCTTGTATGTTCAATGCTATGCTGCTTCTGCTGCCACTACTATTGTGGCCATGTGCCTCTAATACCCTACCGTCTCCACATCCACACTGTACTGCCACTACTCTCAATTAAAATAATTTTTATAGGCTCTTTCAGAATGAGCCACAATCTCCCTGAAGTTTATGTAATTTCCAAGCCTTTACATAGAGAGTGGGCCACCAGATTTATCGCAATTCGTGACAAATTAATTAATAACAAATCGAATGTCTTGTCGAAATTCGGCGAATCGACCAAATCAAATTTTTCAAAACTTCGCTCATCTCTAGCAGCCTTCAAAGTACACATGGTTATCTCTGCAAAGAGAAATTAGAGGTTAGTCAGCACATCCCAATTTGCAGGTGCAGTCGCCATGGCTGAAAGCACAAAGCAAAAACAAACACAATTCAACAGCATTCCGCAAGCACAAATAAAGTAAATACACTTGTTCCATACTTACTATAGAAAATGTACTAATGCTACATTATAAATGTGAGATTCTTGGCAAATATATTTAGTACAAAATTATTCGTGCCTGTCCGCCAACTGCAAGGCGATCTCTTTAGAATAGGAACCTACACTAAATACTACCTCCTGTGCTGCCATACTTGCCTCCATTAGGGAATGCGGATTCCACGTGCATGCTGAGCCCACTCTGTATTTTACCTCTTTTGGTGCCACAATGGCCTCCAATAAATGCAGGGAGAGCAGGCTACAGCTTTATACTTGCAATAATTGAAATCAGCCTATGGAACATATATGTTAATTAGGAGTGCATGACCAATGGAGTCAGTCACACCTCCAATGCAGACTGCAAAGAAAAAAAAATTAGGGTTAGTTAGCACATCCCAATGTGCAGTTGCATATCGCCATGGCTGAAAAAGCAAAAACAAACACAATACAACAGTACTTTGCAAACACAAACAATCAAGTAAATACAATAGTGCCATACTCAGTATATAAAATGTACTAATGCTAATGCTACGTTATAAATGTAAGATTCTTGGCAAATACATTTTGTACAAAATTATTTGTGCCTGTCCGCCAATGACAATGCAAAACATTTGCGTGTATATTACAGATCCCGAACTATTGCGCGAGCCCTTGAGGATATGTAATACTTTCTGTATGTGAGCAGCTAAAAGCTGCGTTGGAGGTAGCTGTGTAGAAAAGCTCCAGGGTTACTGCGCATGCCCTGAAGCAGTTCTACACAGAATACCAGCGCTAATGCAAGGTGGCCAGGAAGGGAACTGGTGTATCTGTGTCCCTACGCGTGCTCCAACGATCTCGGCCACTATAGGGAACAGAACCATGTCTAGTACTATGCAGGCGCAGCCACCGCAGCCAGATTGCAGTGGTGGCCATAACCTCTGACAAAGAGCAATGAATAAAGGTGTTGAAGAATTCAGAAAATAGCCAAAAGGAGGATGTTTGGCTAAAGGACATATATTATGAAGTTGCTTCTACTGACAGGTTGGGCCCTCTGGGAGCCATTTTATGTGGTGAGACAACCCCTTTAAGGGTCGGACACTGTGAAGGTGAGGCGGTGGGGCACTGTGGAGGTCACAGTTAAGAGGGCAGGGTGCTGTGGAGGTCACTGTTAAGGGGGCAGTGCACTGTGGAGGTTCCATTTAAGGTGCTGAAGTGCTGTTGAATTATAATATATAATTCTAATTGTTCTAATATATATATATATATATATATATATATATATATATATATATATATATATCTAATATATAAAGCTGAGTGTATGTGTGTGTGTGTATGTCCGCTAAAGGAATCCGCACTGTCGCAGCTACAAACACAAAATTTGGCACACAGGTACATCAGGTGTCCGGGAAGGTTTTAGAACGTGTCTCAGCTCTCCAGGACGTACCGTTCTTGAGATATTCCCAAAAAATGCATTAGCCAATAGAAGCCTGGTCACATGACCCTTATCAGCCAATAGAAGCTCACAGGCAGTTAGTCTCCACACACATCAGGTTTCTGTAACAACCTGGCCAGTTCACTGCTGTAGGTCTGCTTTAAAGGGGCAGAGCGCTGTGGGTGACACTGTTAAAGGGGTTTTCTGGTTACCATAAATATAACTTATGTTTTAGACTAACTCATCATCAATCATTACCTCATATAATGTAAATTTCACATATTTACCGTTCAGTAGTAATAAAAGATGTTTTCTTCCACTGCTACCCACTTTCCTCCTAAATTACTATGATATCGACCTGTAATTGAGGCCATCTTCAAAAGAAGGACTTAAAAGCCCCACTCTCAGGTCCCACTAAGTCACGCCCCCGACTCAGTCAGGCCACGCCCCTTCCACGCCGCATTTGACCGGGATTAAAAAAAATGAAGGTAAAAATCAACTTCTGTCAGCTGCAGGGGAGGGAGGACGGTGACTTTCTTCCAGCAGCTCATGCTCAGACTGCACAGTGCTGCTGTCTGAGAGTGAGCTGTTCAAAAGGACATCTCTGTGTCCATCCAGGCCCTGCGCATGACAGAGGAAAGGGAGTCTGAAAGCCAGACTGTCCAGCCTCCCCTTAATGTGAAGCCGTGCCACCGGTCCCCATGAAGCCACACCCCTAAACACGAGGCCATGCCCCCATGTTCCATGAAGACACGGAGGAGAAGCTGTCTGAGTGTGAGCTACTGAAATGGTGGACATCCCTGTGTCTCTCCAGGCCCTGCGCCTGATGGTGGACAGGGAGTCTGAAAGCCAGACTGTCTAGCCTAAAACCTGACCTCTGGCCACCCTAGGGACAGGCTGATGTTACGGTGGCCAGATGTCCGGCTTTAGTCCAGTTTTCTGGGTCCCTGTTCTCTGTCCGGCGCAGTGCCTGGACGGACGCAGGGATGTCCACCCTTTCAGTAGCTCACACCCAGACAGCTTCTCCTCCGTGTCTTCACGGAGCCAGGGGGCGTGGCCTCATGTTTAGTGGTGTGGGGCTTCATAGGAACTGGGGGTGCTGCTTCACGTTTGGGGGCATGGCCGGTGAGGTCTGGCTTTCTGGGGTGAAGACAGTGGCCACCCTAGCTGCTGTGGAGGTCACAGTTAAAGGGGAGGGCGCTGTGGATGTTACTGTTAAGAGGCGGGCTGCTGTGGAGGTCACTGTTAAAGGGGCGGTTACTGTAGAGGTCATTTTCAATATCTTTTAACGACACACACACAAACATTAAATGAAATAAATGAAATATACCCGGGCGAAGCCGGGTCCTTCAGCTAGTATATATATATATATATATATATATATATATATATATATGTGTGTGTGTGTGTGTATATATATATATATATATATATATATATATATATATATATATATTATTTTATTTTTTTTTTATTTAGATAAATAACTTTTATCTAATCCTTGAATACACCTTCATTCCGCAGAAGACTATTCATGTTCCAGACCGTCATATTGGTATTTTATCTCCAAGCTATCATTATACCCATAAATTCACCCACAGATTAAAACAATTCATTCAGAAATATTGAGCTTCTCCTGGACACTAACATTAGAACCCACTGTCTCTATTCTATTTAGAATAAATAACACTTTTGATATCTTGGTCATGAATAAAAACAATATAATGTGATATACTTTAAATAGAAGCTTTTTGTGCATTATAGGGTGGTGAATCATTCCACTGCATCAAACCATCTGCATTCAGCAATCAGCACCATAATGTTCTTATTAAGATAAATGTCATGACATCTGAAAGTCCAGCATTTTTATAAACTGTATATTGCAGTGCATTAAAAATGACTAGTACCTCAAAACCAAAACACTCATCTGCCTCTTGAAAGATATGCAGGACTGCAGGGACTACTAGAACCCAAACCCAAATTGAGGCTCCTGATAAATAATGATGCTACTATAAGTTTATTTTCTCAATGGGGGTGGCCACAGCTATTATTAAAACATTATGGCAGTCATTTATTATTTGTTTTACTCCACTTTTGGCATATTAAGGTCGCAAAGATGTTTTGCGACAAAATCTGTAACTTTACCCCGCTCGTGGCACTTTTGCAAAGTGGCGGAAAAAGGGAGGCGTAGCATGGACAGGGAAAAGGCGGGCTGTCCGGCCTGTCCCATTCATCATTTTCCACACCAGTTTATGGCGTGGAAAACGGTCTTAAACTACTCCAGCAAGGGAGCCGGTGTAGTTTAACTCATGTTGCGGCCGGCGGAAGCAAAAGCCAAAGTTATGTACATAACTACATAACTTTGGCGCATCCACCAGCAGCGTAGTGAGATTAAGACTGGTGTATAACTTTTCCCCATCTATCATGTCAATTCACTACACTTTTAAATTGTGTACCACAATGACGCATCCATGTTGTGCTAGAAGGGAAATCCATCTTCAAAGGCAAGGATCTACCCATCAACTGTGAGATCTGAAACAGAGTAAAACACAGCAGAAAATGTAGACTACAAAAATTCCAAGCCCATTTTCAAACCTCCAGGCAAATATCCTGAGGATCCCGCGTCTTCTCACTGGTGGGTAAAAGGTAAGATTGTGTACTTCACACCACAGCTCAGCAAATACCCATCCCAACCCCTCCCTCTACCTCACTCCACCAATGAGACATGGGGCCTCTTTCCCTCCACTATATCTCTGAAATATATGTCTTGTTTTTCCCTCCAGTCCCCTTCACATTTGCTATACCATTTAGTGCCCATCAGACTGCGAGGACTGTTAGAACCCAAACCCGAATACAGGCCTCTTATAAATAACAACACTACTACAAGTGTATGGTCTATGTGGGGATAGCCACAACTTTTATTAAAACATTATGGCTTTAAGATAACCTTGTCCTTATCTATCATGTCAATTCACAACACTTTAAACTTAAGTGCCG
The DNA here is from genome assembly GCA_900303285.1 of Rhinella marina. Classification (NCBI taxonomy): domain Eukaryota; kingdom Metazoa; phylum Chordata; class Amphibia; order Anura; family Bufonidae; genus Rhinella; species Rhinella marina. The sequence continues at coordinate 31,971 of ONZH01024511.1, read as the reverse complement.
ACTATTCCAACCACTAAACAAAGGAAAGCATATGGTGCTGGGAGAGAAATCCATGTTCAAGAGCAAGAATCAACCCATCACAGAGGAAGGGTTGCACCCTTGACAACCTGATAACCACCCTTAGGCCCCTTTCACACGAGCGATCCGGACTCAGTCTGGACGCACTCAGGGTGCATTGCGGAAAACTCGCACCAATCCGCACGCAATCGCAGTCAGTTTTGACTGCGATTGCGTACGTTCGCTCATTTTTGTCCGCGCGGGTGCGATGCGTACGGATGCATTTAGCACGCGCGTGATAAAAACTGAATGTTTACAAACCACATCTCTAAGCAACCATGCGTTAAAAATGCACTTGTGTGCGGATGCAATGCGATTTTCACGCAGCCCTATTCACATCAATGGGGCCAGGGCTGCGTGCAAAACGCAGAATATAGAACATGCCGCGATTTGCACGCAACGGCGAACATAGGCGTGAAAAAATTTGCCCATGTGAAAAGCCCGATTGAAATGAATGGGTCAGGATTCAGTCCCGGTGCAATGCGTTCGCATCATGCATTGCACCCGCGCGGAAAACTCGCCCGTGTGAAAGGGGCCTTACTAGAGATGAGCGAACGTGCTCGTAACGAGCACTGTACTGCTCGGCTCCCCTGCGCTCGCATGGGCGCAGGCAGCCGCTTCCATCCTCCTCAGGAGGACGGAAGCGGCTGCCTGCGCCCATGTGAGCGCAGGGGAGCCGAGCGGTACAGTGCTCGTTACGAGCACGTTCGCTCATCTCTAGGCCTTACTCATACTGACTAATGTTTTTTCTTTCCCATCCTGCAAATCTGAAAACAATACATGATTATCCACCTTCGACAAGCACCTGAGGAGTCAGTGTAGAGAATGGGAGTGGTATTGGCCCTGATGGTGTTTTGTGTTATAGTACATTTCTTCAGGTAATTGCTCCCTAGGGATTGGTGCAGTGGAAATGTAGTACCGAAGAATGAGGTCAGGATCAAATGTAACAAGGTCTTTTTTTACAGATTGAAGAAAAAAGGGAAGAACAGAACCACTGTTCGTGCGCTGTCAGCAAGGACCTCAGTCATGGTAAATATGGATAAAATATATGTATTAAACATCAATGCGTTTCAAGGGCAAAGAGCCCTCTTCTTCAGGATATTATATACTATAAATTTATAATTCTCCCCCAATGAGCTTGACAAGGCCCCTTATCTGTTAAACACCTAAGGCTGCTTTAACACTGAAGAATGTTTGGCATGCAATTTTTTATGTAAATGTAAATAACATTAAAAATTGCAATGTTTTTATTTTTTTCCAAGACGCGCATGGATTTCTGAAAGCCACAACAACAAAATCCTCAGCATGGAAAGGCATATACTAACTGGTTTTAGTGTAAGCTTTCTCATTGTCCTACTGCAGCACAGAGTTGGATATTCTGTCCCCCCCAGTCTCCATCCTAGGATCAGCCCACCTAGAATACTAAAACATGAATCACATATTTAATCAACAAGAATAAACAGGAAGCCCCTCCCACAGCACATGGAGGGGGAAAGGGGGGCAGGGAATTATCAAAAATGGTTTAAACAAAATCTGGCTTTCTTGCCCATCGCAACCAATCAGATTCCACCTTTCATTTTATAGAGCTCCTTTGGAAAATGAAAGGTGGAATCTGATTGGTTGACTAAGGCTACTTTCACACTAGCGTTTTAAAATTCCGGTATTGAGTTCCGTCATAGGGGCTCAATACCGGAATAAAACGCTTCAGTTTTGTCCCCATTCATTGTCAATGGGGACAAAACTGAACTGAAGACAACGGAATGCTCCTGAAAGCATTCCGTTCCGTCTTCAGACCGGAGAACAAACCGCAGATGACGATTCCACCAGGCGCCCAGCAGAGGGCGCTGTGGGGAATCGTGACCTGTGTGAGCCGTCCTGACGCTCCGAAGACCTGCCGGGGAGCATGTAAGTATGTATGTGTGTTTGTATGTCTATATGTGTGTGTATGTTTATGTGTGTGTATATGTATGTACTGTGTGACATGTGTGGGGCCGGGAGCGCCGGTTCCGGCTCCACACATGTCACTGCGGCAGGCCTGATCCGGCAGCACCCTTCACCTTGCCGGATCAGGCCTGCCGCCAGTGTGAAAGTAGCCTAAGCCAGTTTTCCTTTAACCTAGTTTTGATAAGGCTTCATTCACACGGCCGTATTTTGTTTCCGTCTCCGTTCCGTTTTTTTTGCGGACCGTATGCGGAACCATTCATTTCAAAGTGTCCGCAAAAAAAACGGAAGGTACTCCATGTGCATTCCGTTTCCGTATGTCTGTATTTCCGTTCCGCAAAAAAGATAAACCATATCCTATTCTTGTCCGTTTTGCTGACAAGGATAGGCATTGTTACAATGGATCCACAAAAAAAATGGAAACATGGATGCCATATGGAACGTCAACACATACGGATGTGTGAATGAAGCCTTAATCTCCCCTGTTGTATTTTTGCTTGTCCTCTTTGCAGGTGTAGTGTCATCTGCATAGCCCACTACTAATTATATTTCTTTTTCCTTTGTGTTTAGGTTTTACCAAGAGATGTTCTTGGTAGCGGTTCCTGAATTTCCTTAGGCCAGAAGGGTTCTTTGGTGGTATAGTTATGTTTGTGCCACTAATTACCGAAAGGGATCTTTGGGAAAAAGTCTCTTGCTGTTTGAGACAGAGCATGTTTTTGGAAGGTATTTGCACTACTAACCTTTGTATACCTGCTGATTTGTGGCAGGTCAAACTTCTATGTGGCACTATCACTATGGTTGGCATGCTTAGGGCAGTCATGCTTGCTTTGGTTGGTGTACAACATCACTTCCAGCAGGGATCGTCACTTCTGGTCATTGCATTCCAGCTTGGTAGTAGGTGGAATAGTGGAGGCAGGGATTCTCTATAGTGCACCCAGGTGTATGTGCAGCGTGCATCATGTGAGTGTGCCTGTAAGGCCTCATTCGCACATCAGTGTTTTGGTCAGTGATTTTCATCAGTGATTTTGAGCCAAAACCAGGTGCAGCTGTAAACACAGAACAGGTACAGATCTTTCCCTTATATCTTATGTCTGTTGAGGCTCCAATCCTGGTTTTGGCTCACAATAACTGATGGAAATCACTGACCACAGGTTTTATTTTGCAGCTTAATACGATTACAGCGATAGCAAATTGGTATAGTTTTTTTGTTTTACTACTTTAAAAAAAATAAAAAAACTGTCGGGGAAAAAAAACCCTAAATTTTCTTTGCATCGTCATCAATAAGTTTTATTCCCAAAAAAAGAGAAAAGAGCATGGATTACACATCCCCATTAGAGATGAGCGAATCTATTTGCCGCTTCATAGATTCGTATCGAATCTTGGAAATTTTCCTCTCCGAAGCGAATCCGGATTTTTTCGGATTCGCTTCGTATTATTCGTAAATCTTCGCAAAATTTTGAACGCTAAAGATACGTACAATACGTATGAAACATACGAAACAGGCGCATTCTGCGTGAGGTGGGAAAATGACGATACGCCCCCGCAAGAACGGGAAAGTGAAGATACGCCCCCCCAGAACTTGAAAAAACCAGCCCAGCCCACCGGGATCTAACTATTTGCACGTATAGGGAGTGAAGACTCCTCCCTCAGTACTCCACCCTCCTCTGAACCAGTTTAGACCAGTGCTGAACACTGAGCAAGTAGCAAGCATGGCTAAAGAGCTGCGTCCCAACTGGAACCAGATGGCCTTTGGGGACGAGTTCCCTGAACCACCGCCCGCTCCAGACATCAGGGTGTCACGCTCTGAACTGAAGGCGAGTAACCCACCTACAGTGCCCTTATTCTCCTTACCACCTGCGGAGTTAGCTGCGCGTCGTGAGGCGGTTCTTCGTCGTCAGGCGGCTGGTGCGTCTGCTGTGGTTGGTGCGGCTGGAGCGTCTGCTGTGGCTCATGCGGCGGAGGCGGCTGGAGCGTCCACTTTGCCGCCCAGGAGGAGATCCATGACAGCACCTTCCATAAGGCAGAACCCGATTGTGCCACCATCGGTGACGGCCCATGCGCAGACCCTCTGGGACTATAAAAACGCCGTGGAGGACTGGGTCATCCAGGTACTGGACCACCCTAGGCCGGAATATGCATTGGAACGCCGAAAGGGAACGGTCCTGTGGTTTTCCGTTGAGAGAGGGTCTGGCTTCCTGGCAGACGACGAGGATGGAAAGGAGTATTCTGTGGGCCGCAGGTCGGTGAAGCGGCCATACCTGCCACAACCTCGTCACAGCCTGTACGTGGGGGATCAGGTGGAGTACACCCCCATGGCGTCCCTGAAAGGCCCCTTTGCTACAGGGGTTACCCTCCTTTCTAAGTCCCTGGTACCTACAACAGAACCTGAAGTGTGGCCGGATGAACCACCAGGTCCAGGACGCTTGCGCTGCCTTCAGGAGTCCCCAGATGGCGTCCTCCGGTTCAGGGAAAAGCCACCGCCACAGCCGGAGCCTCTGATTCCTGGGCTGCCAGCACCACCACCACCACAGTCCTTTCAGCTGGGTCAGCTGACAACTTCATTGTTTACCTTCCAATCCACGGTCATCCACCAATACCAGCTGCCTTGGAAGATGAAGCCAGCAGCAGCCAGGGAAGCTGGGGCTACTTCCCTGGATGCAACCTTGCCAGAACCGCTGCAGCTGGAAGTCCTTACCCCTGCTGTCCCGGCAGGAGGATCCGGAAAAGCGCAAGTGGCTGCAGCGCTCACCAGCGTGACCCCCACTCGGACCCGGTCAAGTCCGACTTCCGGAAGAAGAGGGCACTGGAGTTCTACTACGGCAGTGAGCTTGGCCTACGAGAGGCAGGAACATCCTCTGATGTCATTTAGCAGCAGTTCCAGCGAGGAGGACTTCAGGTCCCTCATCTGAGGAACCATTCTACTGGCTGGATGATTTAAAGGACACCTCAGGAGGACCTATGGGAGCCACACCATGGACTGCACCTGACGGGTGAGAGCTAGTTTGCACTTTTTATGTTTGTTTGTATTGCCCCCGTTTGACTCTCACCCAGATGGACATGGCTGTCAGGACTCCCCCCATTCTGCAGAAAAGTCCCAGTTGCACCTAAGCGTGCCTATTTTCCTTTTCCCCTCTTCTCAGGTTATTTGGGAGCCCCCTTTGCAAAAAGGGTTCTCTATTTGCTGCTATTTTCTATTATCCATGTGGATTACACGTTACCTGTTTGGATTACAATATTACCTCAGTTGGATTACAATTGAATTTTGGACTATGTGTTCCAGACAGTGTTTTATCAAGGAGCCACGAGGAGAGACTCTAACGTATATCTGAGCCTTTTATGCTTGCAAATGTGAAATTGATTGCACTAAAATGTTTGCATACTTATGTCTTTGCTGTATTTTAGCTACACTGTTTTTACTGGTTCAGCACTTTAGCCCATTGTGTGTATTCTTTTTCAGGTACTGCAATGTATGTGTCCTATTATGCACTTATTGTACGGTGTTTTAGTAAATTATGCACTTAGCTGGATAGCTAGCAGTGAGCACCTTATTTTTCTACCTCATATGGACTGCCTGTAAAGACTGTACGCTGCGGCCTAACCTCGTGCATATGACGCATTTGTGCGTCAATAGTACGCTAAGGATTCGTACGCACTTTTGTACGCTAATCCTTACGAATTGTGTACTTTTAACTTCGCTGACTGTACGTTCGTAATTTGTGCAGGAATGTTCGCAAAGCAATGATTGTTTTTTTGAACGTATATTCGGCCGAATAAATTCGTTCAAGTGTGAATCTTGTCAGAAATTCGGCGAATATTCGGCGAAGCGAATTTTGGATGATTCGCTCATCTCTAATCCCCATGTTATGCATTGAGCTATAATTGCTTCTCAGCACAATTCATAGCACAATTCATATTGCTTCTCAGCGTAAATAAGAGTATGCTAAGCCCTAATCTGCATATCGTACACGAGGCATTAGTACGTATACGTTTTGATCAAAATGAATAGGCCCACTCATTATAACCTTTTTATGTTTCCGTCTATAGAGCTGTATGAGAGTTTGTTTTTTGCAGGATGAACTGTACTTTTTATTGGTACCCTTTTTAGGGTGCATATATCTTTTTGATCACTGTTATTCAATTTTTTTTAGGAGGGTTAAGCTGACCAAAAAATGGCAAATCACATGTTCAGACATTTTAGGATGTGACTATACCTGTTATTTTTATTGTTTTTGTTTATCTATTTTTATATGCAAAATTGGGAAAGGGAGGTGATTTAAACTTATAATATTTTGTGTCTTTTTTTTTTAAAAAAAATTTCGGCCTTTTTAACAGTAACTTTTGCCCACTTTGGGGCTAAAACCTGGGATCTCTTGATCCCTTGTCTCATTCACCATAATATAAATATATTATGATAAATGGGATTCTGGCACATAGCAGGCAAATTACTATGACAGGAAAGGGAAGATTCAGGCTGTCACGGTAACCGTCTCTGATTGTGCTCATACACAATTCCATGCTTCACATACATTGTGCCTCTTTCAGCCATGAGTTACACCCTGTAACTCTCCATATGTGCAGAGCTCCCCTTTATATTGCCTAACCACTTTGGCCATATACTTACCCTTTCACAAAAGCCAGCTCCACTTGCCTGTATTAATTTCTCCTTAATTTTCCTCTTTTTTTTGCCTAGTGATATGCACGATTTTTTTCTTTTTGTTCTATATATGGTTAAATAATGTATTCTCATATGTTTCTTTATTTTCTTTGTCAGGGACTCTGTGACCAAGGTCTGGAATTTGACCAAAACGTCATGAATAATAGTCACATGTTCATAGAGCCAATGCTCTCTTAATATGACAATTTATTTGGAGGATTTATCACTATAATAAAAGATATTTTACTTGCATCCAAATTCTTAAGTGTGCAGTGGTATTTCATTACATTGAAGCTGTGGAACATATCCATTCCACCTTGCACCTCATCACTCTGGGACATTGAGTGCAACCCAACAACGCTCTTTTACACAATCAAGAATTGCTGAAATTACTTATGTATCAAAGAATACAAACAACCTAAAAATCTGTATTATTAGAGCACTTTTTAACCCCAATTAGTGCAGCAAGCCAGACTTTACACTGTTCAATTGCTCCCTGCTCTCTTCCAATAGATAATGCCTCCCTATTATATCCCTACACTATCACTTGTCTGTCTCTGAACTGCTCATTTTTTGTGAATAAAGTATTTCCTAATCACTGTCCCTAGTGCCTGTCACATCTCTCCCTGCACTAAGGTCACTGTAAAATGGCCGAGACCAGGCAGGAGGAGACTTTTTATAGGACTGTGACATCACAGAGGCTGGCTATCTGCTGATTGGCTATATGCATGGCATTATGGGTGATCCCTCGTTCCCGGGCTTCTTACTTCATATTTCTAACATGTGCAGCAGCCATTTTAGAAAAAATATGATTCGTTACCAGATTTTGTTTTAGGTTTCTTTCGCTGTGTTGGGTTGGAGTAAGATGGGACAGCAGAGCACAATGTACTGGGGTCAATAGGTGATACAGTGGTAGCAGCATAATGACTGATGCTCCCAAATTATCAGAAAGAACCTCAGACTTGACTGAGGAGATAAAAAGGGGTTCAGAATTATCCACTACTTGTTTATCCTCTTTAGGATTTTCATCTCTGGTGCCACAAAGAGTTTTTTGTGGAAATGTTGAAAACTGACTATGCTATTAATTTTATGAGTGGAATAAGCTGGTTTTTAAAATGTCAATATTACTATCCCTTGTACCTCTAGATCAAGTATTGTTTGTTTACATTGTAAACAAAAAGATACAAGGGGGTTTTTAGGGCTGGTTATTTAGATATTTTAGCCAATTATGGTACTGCTTCTTTACAGGAGTATGTACAGAATCAGATCTTGATGACCTATCATCAGGTTTGGTCATCAATATCAGATCGCTGGTGGTCTGACACTTTGGACCCCCGCCGAACAGTTGCTTGTCTATGCATTGATAGTCCGGTGAGTGCTATGGCCTCATCAAACTGCTTATCATGATGGATCTTGGGAGCTGATCCCCTTCCCAGTCTTATACTGGTGACCAAATCTGAAGATATCTGATTCTAAGAAAACCCCTTTAACCACCTGTTTTGCCCGAGCTCTGCTTGGGCTGTGGGAAAAGTACTTAACTGTTCTGAACAGTTCTTAACTGTTCAAAAGTGGAAGGAGGAAGGGCTGCTTTAGCTGCTGATATCTCCTGAATGGTAATAACTAGAAGCATGGCATTCTAGGCTTTCATACAAGACCAAACTAACAGTATTAGTCCAAGCTTTAAGTTTTTTACGACACTATATATCCCAAAATGATTCCTAAAAACCTACAACTGATCCAGCAAAATAAAAAAAGAATTTAGAAGAAAAAATTAAAAAGTTATGACTACTAGAGCACAAAGGAGGAAAATATTATGTCACTAAGGGGTTAAAAATGCAGTTGAGTCTCGAGTTGTGCACCAACAAGATTTAATGCAGACACACATTAAAAATCTACAATAAAAAAGTGAGTTTTTTTGGACGGGTTTTCCAATTTCAATGTGACTGGTCAGCCAGTTTCATTGGTATAAATCTGCTGACAGATGTCCTTCAAAATAGCATATAAGGTCATTACTGACATATAAGGTATGCGATAGGCTGTCTGCACACGTATTCCTCCTTGCTGTTATGGGCAAAAGGGGCAATATATCAGAGTTTAAAAAAGGGATGATTATTGGCTTTCAGGATAAGGGTGGCAGTATTTTTGAAACTGCGCAGTTTGTGAACTGCATGTGTGCTGTTGTGGTGAAAGTATATCGTGAGTGAACAAATGGCACCATTGCCAATAAGTGACACGGAACTGTGGAGCACCACATGCCATTGATGTGACAGGTGAACATCAGCTACGAAGGTGTGCAAGGGCTGAACAACATGCTATAATGGAACAGCTTACCAAAATGAACCAACGTGCTGCCAGACATGTGTCTAAAACAACATTTCAGCTAACCCTACTTCATATTGGGCTCAGAAGCAGACGGATGGTCTAATGAAGTTGCATAGGCAGAAAAGGCCTCAGTAGTGAAATTGGACTTCTGCTAATCTCAAAAGGGTTACCGTCTTAGGTGAGCCATGTTTTCTCCTTCATCGAATGGACAGACGTGGGTGTGTCAGGCAAGAAAAAAAATCAGAGAACAAACACACCATAACCATTGATGGAAGAAAACAAGCTGGTGGTGGCAGCTTTATGGTCTGGGAAATATTTTTGTGGCGTTCTCTGGACTCACTCATACATATGGAAGGTATTCTCAACTGACTATGCATCCATTTTTGCAGATCATGAAGACCCATACATGCTGCTTGTTTTCCCTGGCATGGTTCTGATCTTCCAGCAAAACAATGTGACATGTCACACTACTAGAAGTGTCTGAAATTGGTTGGAAGAATATGAGGAAGTATGATGTGTTTCATCCAAAACGTGTAGCTTTTTTTTTTACATTTTTTGTTTTGCATGATGTTTTTATGCGCTTGAAATAAAGATTAAGGGGATGAGTCCTTTAAAAGGCAGGCCTATTGTTTCAGGGGTAGGAAGCCTGACGGAGAGAAAAAGCGTCTATGTGGACAAAATTCTGAGAAACTTTGTGACAGGCCTTCCATCTTACGTGAGAGACTCAATGGACGTGCTGAGGCGACTTAATGGCATCCATTGTGATAGCAACATCTTGTTAGTGAGCTTAGATGTAGAAGCCCTCTATAGTTCAATTCCGCACGAGAAAGGCTGTGAGGCAGTAAGATCATTTCTGCGCGAGAGGGGCTCACATCTAACCGCACATAACACCTTTGTTTTGTTGATTTGTTGAAATTCATTTTAGACCACAACATTTTTGTCTTTGATCGCAAAATCTACCACCAGCTCAGGGGGGTTGCGATGGAGAGCCCTTGTGCCCCCACGTTCGCAAAGCTCTACCTGGGCCGGTGGGAGAAAGCCGTGGTATTCAATGACGAGATGGAACATTGGACCTCATCCATAAATTTATGGATGAGGTTCATAGATGATATAATCATCTTGTGGAGTGGCACCAGGGAAGCGTTTGGGAGTTTTGTACAGGCCCTAAATAAAACAATATGGGGCTATTTTTCACATATGAAGTGGATGAAAACCAGCTCACCTTCCTGGATTTGATTATCAGCAAAGGCCATTCCGGTAAATTGGTAACTAGTATGTTCCGTAAACCAACGGCTACTAATATCCTGCTGAGGTGGGAAAGCAACCACCCTGTCCCACTTAAGCGGGTATTCCGAAAGGCCTGTAACTCAGGGCCAGACGCCATTGCTCCGAATGGGATGATTTTGAAAAAGCGTCTAATGGACTCCAAAACAGATTTGCTCAGAGGGGTTACCCAAAGTCCACGCTAACTAGAGCTTATCAATATGCGTCAGAATGTAGGAGAGAGGATTTGCTGCATCCCAAAAGAGATCAAGTGTCAGAGGTGCAAGTGCGCATCATTGGGACTTTTGATGTAGCTCACAATGAAGTCCAAGAAGCCCTAAGGGAGAACTGGAGTATCTTGAAGTCAGACCCGGATGTTGGTCATTTGGTGGGGGACTACCCATTGATCACATATTGATGGGGAGCTAATATAAAGGACAAATTAGTCCATAGTGCTTTCACTACTCCGGTGAATGAGACCTGGCTGTCAAGAAGGCAAATGGCACGTTTAGATGCAGAGGATGCATAGCGTGCAAGGCCATTTGTAAAGGGGACACTGTAAACAGCATTGTCACAGGACGCAGTTATGGAATCAAGTCCTTTATAAACTGCAGAACAGTGGGGGTGGTCTATGTTGCGACTTGTGTGTGCAATAAACAATATGTGGGCAAGACCAAGCGAGAGTTCAGGAGGAGGATTGGTGAGCACCTCCTGGACATTGATAAAGAGAATGATACGCCCATTGCACAACACGTTGCCAGATGTCACCCGGGGGCATCTAACTGTATAACCTTTTAAGCATGGAACACATCAGGGCGCCACTGAGGGGTGGGAATGTCGATGTGGAACTATTAAGGAAGGAGGCACAGTGGACATTCGTGCTGAATACAGTTAAACCAATGGGACTGATTAATTCATCTCCTATACATGCTTCATTGATTAAATGTGCCCTTTCAGCACAGGTCTCTCATAACTTCCATATCTTCCTGCATTTAAGATTTCCAGTGGGAAGCCACTGATGTTTTAAAGGATTGATAATAAAGTTTCTTTTAAACGTCGTTCATTCAGACAGTGAAATACATTAATCTGGACACGTCTACATTTTATCTGAGTTTAGTTAAATGTTAACGATTTGGAGTTTTTAACCACAAGTGCCAGAAGATTTGTCAAGGATTCACAGCATAAAGGGTGGACTGCACTGATACAGCCAAGTCTGGGTTACTCTAGAGCACTGTAGAGATCCAAGAGGTTCAATACTGCCATACAAGGACAAGCAAATACATGTCTATTTACTTTTTTTTTTTACTTTACCTGTTGGAAGAGCATGACCCAGACTTCCAAAATCTACCCTAGAACTTTGCACTGTACTGCACTACACATATATCAATTTGGGTCAGGCTTCTGGTCTAAAACAGCTAGCTGCCCACAAATGATACTGTATATGTGAAGCGTACCCTAGAATGTTAGAACCCTCCAATAATTATTGCCTTTGTTCCGGCTGGTCAGCGAAAATTTCAACTCATTGCGATATACACATTTTTTGCCACTAGGGGAAGATCTGTCTCTCACTGTATGCCAATGAGCTTTGATATATTTGCCTAGTGACAAATATCAGAAACAGGAACTTAGTAAATGTACAATTCAAATGTGGAAACACATTTTTACAGTTTCCAGCTTACTGTCATGTCTTGTCTCTGCTTGCCCTGTGTGCCTGTGTGTTTGCTTAGATATATTCCTTGTTCTGTGCCGGGGTGCAGCCGTGCGCTGCCTGCATTCCATTCAAACACATTAGCTATAATGGGGTCCAATTGAGATCCAGCCACAATACGACAAATATTCTGACAAGTGGCTGGACTAAACCCGCTACATGCAGCAGTTTTTGTTCTGTTGTTCCTCTGTGACTGGATCTCCATCGGACCCCATTATAGTTAATGGTTTGTGACAGAATGCTGGCAGCACACGGCTGTGCTCGACAAGGACGGCTCCTACAGGCTGTTCCCACATGGGACTGCCTGTCGGATATGTTTACCCTTAGTGTGGGAAAGACCTTAGGTTAGTTTCACACCTCCACTGTGAATTCCGTCAGGCTGTTCAGGCAGACAAGGCCAGGAATAGTCTGAAGATAAACCGCAGCACATGGAACGAGGCTGGATCTCTGCTGGACAGTGATGGTAAAATTCAGGCTGGCTGTTCTCTGCCGGAACTGCTAGCGGGAAGTCACATAGCAGTTGTTATAATAGCCTTATTAGTCTAAGGCCTCATGCACACAAACTTGTGATGGCCATTCCATGCATTGGGGACCGCAATTTGAGTCTACAAAGTGAATGGGTCTTCAACCGTGATACTGTGCTGTTTGCAGGCCGCAATATGGGCACAGCTGGACAACGGCTTTGTGCATGAGGCCTAAGTCAGGGGTCAGCAACCTTAGGCACTCCAGCTGCTGTGAAGCTACGACTCCCAACATGCACACTTGCTTGGCTGTTCTTCTAACACCCATAGAAGTGAATGGACCATGCCAGGGTGTAGTTTCAAAACAGGAGTGCCAGAGGTTGCTGATCCCTGTAGAGATGATTAAATTTAACAAACATTTTAGTTGACTACTTTGCCAAAGTTCACATAGAAATTTGATCGGTGACTAATTACTTTGTCACGATTTGCATTCCATTGTATGTAGCGGGAGCAATGACTGGGAAGGGCGATAATGCCATCCACCATCATTGAACTCTCAGATTCTCAGTTCTATTATGATCGCTGCATCTGACAGTCACATTTAGGTCTTTCAGGGGTAATCAGGTTATAAAAAAAAAACAAAAACATACAGTACCTCATCTATTTACTAGCGTAAATGCAGTTGCGACCATCTTGAAAGAAGAAAATGTGCCAAATCTTGTGAGCGCTGCCATGTGACTTAACCACGTAATCACGTTTGACAGCCAGCCATACTGACATAATCAGTATTAACATCGCCACATCCTCGCAGTGTGATGACCTGGTGATGTAATATGTCAGTGTGCTCAAGATTTGTCACATTTTCTTCAATCAAAATGCCCACAACCACACCTCTGCAAGTAAATGGATGGGGTGAATATGTACTTTTTAGATTTTTACTGCCATTTCAAAAAAAATTGATTTGTCACCACAAAGTGTGAGGAAATTTTGCTTTGTGACAAATCTAATTTTTTCTAGTATTATAGTCAAACTCGTTAACTTACAGTACATTTGCTCAACAAATGTATAGAGATTCGTCTTTGTACAGTTTTCAAATGTATGGGCTCTGCCGAGGCATACTTCATTATCTCCAAAGTCTCGTGAGTCTTCAGTCCATAACTTCGGAAATCGATTATTAAACTAGAAATACATTGTAAAACTAGGATACGAAGTCGGCTTCGGAACCCAGAGGGCAGGCCATAGTTTCCAGGAAAGAGATCTGCAATTATGGATGACATACGGAGATGTCTTCAGTATGTCATCCACATTTTTTGAGGACCCATTGACTATCAATGAACTACGGACTGCAATTTGCAGCTAAGAATAGGACAAGTTGTATTGCTTTTGAGGGACTGCAGTACAGAAAAAATGGATGCGGACAGCATGAAATGAATAGATCCGCATCCTATCTGCAAAAAATGTGGATCAAAGGCGGAAAAAAAATACGGTTGTGTGAATGGAACCTTACCAGCACAATTAATCAAGGTACATTTATGCCCGTAGGAAATGCTGTCCAAACACTTGGTGCTGAAAGAGCATATTCTGCTTGCTCCTGTCGACAGGACTATTTTTTCCGTTATGTGTAACAAAACTAAAGGGAACCGTAATGTGTCCACATAGACATGTAATAGGATGGAGCAAAACAGAATGGCTTCCTTTTTGCATTCTCTCCTAAAATGACGTTATAACTCTGTTATAACGGAACCTATAGGGGAATTCTGTAACACAAATGCGAACTCGCCCTAGTTAGCTGAAATTAATGAAATAATTTCCACTATGCAGAAGGCCAGGATTTAATGAGGCTGCTAAACTGGCTAAATTGAAACTGCATCCTGAATGCATGTCAGAACTGCACTGCCAGCACCCTAACCAGTTTGACTTTTGGCTAAATCTGAGGGCGTTGTCCTGGTTTCCTGGTATTCACCTTTTAACGCCTGTATAGGGATCTGGACTTCGCTTCAGGGAACCAACCAGGCCATTGCTTTCTGTTGTAGTCCTGGTGTAGTTGACAGCGGACCCATGGAGGTCAGAGACACGGTATGAAGACTCAAGCAAAAGGAATAGTCTGAACACAGTACAGAGTCAGGGCAGGCTGAGTATGTGTGTATCCCAGATATGAATTCCAAGGTTGGGGCAGGTGAGGTACGGTACATGGGTAGTAAGACAAGAGACCACACCTTCGCTGGTTACTAGAAACTAGAAAACCTTAAAACCCAGGCAAGGGGGTGGAATCACAGCCCAGCTACAATGCCTTGAAAAAGTATTCATACCACTTGAACTTTTCCACATTTTTCATGTTACACCCACAAACTTAAATGTATTTTATTGGGATTTTATGTGATAGACCAAAACAAAGTAGCAAGTATGTATGAAGTGAAAAAAAATGATACATGGTTTTCAAATTCATATTTGGTTAAAATACATATCCACAGCCCGTTGTACTCTGATACCCCTAAATAAAAATCCATTGTGACCAATTGCCTTCAGAATTCACCTAATTGGTAAATAGAGTCCACGTGTGTGTAATTTACTTTCAGTATAACTACAGCTGTTCTGTGAATGTCTCAGAGGTTTGTGAGAGAACATTAGTGATCAAACAGCATCATGAAAACCAAGGAACACACCAGACAGGTCAGGGATAAAGTTGTGGAGAAGTGTAAAGCAGGTTTAAGTTATAAAAAAAAAATTCCCAAGCTCTAAACATCTCACGGAGCACTGTTTAATCCATCGTTCGGAAAATGGAGGGAGTATGGCATAACTGCAAACCTACCAAGACATGGCCGTCCACCTAAACTGACAGCCCAGGCAAGTCACTCTGGAGTTGCCGCAGAGATCCACAGCTCAGAAAGGGGGAATGTGTCCAGAGGACAACTATTAGTTGTGTACTTCACAAAACAGGCCTTTATGGAAGAATGGCAAGAAGAAAACTATTTTTGAAAGCAAGCCATAAGAAGTCCTGTTGCAGTTTGCCACAAGCCATGTAGGGAACACAGCAAACGTGGAAGAAGGGGATTTGGTCAGATGAGACCAAAGTTGAAATTTTTGGCCTAAATGCAAAACACTTTGAGTGGCAGAAAACTAACTGCACATCAGCCTCAACACACCATCCCCACTGTGAAATCCCCCATATTAAATGAATATGCCCCCATCAGACCTCAGATCAGCCCACCCAGCCCATAAGGATAAAATAAAAACCTCTCTTACCTGTCCTGCGCCGCGGCTCCGCTCCGGGTCCGGCGCTCCTCTGGCTTCTAAGGCCGACGCTGCACTGTCACCTGACTGTGTGCAGCATCAGGTCATAGTGCGCGCACTACGTCCTGACACTGTATGCGGTCAGAGCCGGCCAGGGAAGACAGAGGAGCGCCGGACCCGGAGCGGAGCCGCGGTGCAGGACAGGTAAGAGAGGTTTTTATTTTATCCTTATGGGCTGGGTGGGCTGATCTGAGGTCTGATGGGGGTCCCAGCACCTTATACATACAAGTGATCGCTTCCATAATGGAAGCGCTCACTTTTATTCACTTATTAAGACGCACCGCAATTTTCCCCTTACTTTTGGGGGGGAAAGAGTGCGTCTTATAAAGCGAAAAATACGGTAAGTTACATCTGCCTCCCTCTCTGCGGATTCCTAATTCCTTCCATGTGTCCTTACTGAAACCGGTAGTTCTTAATCACTTCTCTACGGCCTCCTCTACTCCGACTCCGGTATCTGGAGATTCTGATGAGATATTTGAGGTCAAAGACATCTTGTACACCAAGAAGCGCGGTATGAAAACCTATTATCTTGTGGACTGGAAAGGCTTTGGTTCTGAGGAGAGGTCTTGGGAACCAGAAGAAAACATTCATGCACCGAACTTGATAAAAAAGTTTCTGTCTCGTCGTGGCCTCAAGAAGAGGAGGCGTAAGGGGGGGGGCCCTACTGTAACAGCGGCTGCTGTGCGCCACTGTTCCCCTGCTTACCGTCGCGGTCCTGGGCGCCGTGTTTACCGGTGACCTGCTGGCTGTGCTTCTCATTCACCACTGCAGTCCTGGGCTCTGTCTTTGTAGTACTGTTGTTCTGGGATCCACTCCACAGTTTCCATTCAGCCCTGGCTACAACATGCTTGCTGCTTCTTCCCTGCAGCTCTTCCTTAAAGGGGTTGTCCCACGAAAAATATTCTACAGTTTTCAAACCAGCACCTGGATCTGAATACTTTTGTAATTGCATGTAATTAAAAATTATGTATAGCTACTGAGTTATTCAGTAAAATGTATCTGTATCGTGCCACTTAATTTCTTATTTCTTTGACCTGCTCACTGAGAAGGCCGCACATGCTCAGTTTCATCTTTCAGCTGCCTCCTGAGCTGTGATAGGAGGAGCTCAGACACGCCTCCTGAGCTGCAGCAGAATAGACACTCCCCTTGAGCTGTCAGCTTGATATAAATCTAGCAGAACAATGAATGTGGAGATCTCTGGATCTATATGAGGTACAGGGCTGGTTCCAGCTTTGTTAGAAAGCTAGTGTCATGTACTATATTATGTCTGATTTTCATTTTCTACATTATTCGTGGGATAACCCCTTTAAGGGCTGGCGTGTGTCACTTCCTGTGCTTTATGGGTTAGGTCATGTGACCTCGCTGACCCATCCTAGCCCTCCTGCACATTTATAAGTGGCTCAGCCCTCTTCCCAGATGCCTCAGTGTCAATGTCCTTGTGTCCTGCTTAGATTGTTATTTTCCCTGCTTGTCGTCCTGTGTTCCAGACTCGTGCTTGTGTTCCCGGACTCCGCTACCTGCTTGATCCCTACCTGCATGCATAGACTCTCCCGATGCTGACCCGGACTGCCTGACCTGTACCTGTGTCGCCTGCCCTAACCCATTGTCTGTCTGACTTCTGCCTCATCCTTCGGTCCTGCATTGTTGCTCCTGGTAACGACTCGGCCTTCTGACTACCTCTGTACCTCTGGTACCTTGCTCAAGTACCTCCTGGTCCGCTTGGACCAGCTGCTGTGTGTGCCCATTCTCCTCAAGAGGTAGCGACCTGGTGTTCCCCTCTGTAAAGTTTATCTACACCATCTGGGGTATTGTAAAAAACGAGGGGTTCACTTAGACAATGCCATTAGAGGAGGTCAGACATGAGGCACAGTGGGTTCACACCCGATGGTTCGTGACAAATCTAATAGACTTTGCTGGTACTGTATTACGCTGCTGTTTTTCCACACATAATCAGCACTGTGTGCAGGCAACCTCAAAATGATACCAATGAAAAGTCCACATTAATCAAGTCTTCACACAGCTCCGTAGAAATAAAAATAAAAAAAGTTATGCGATGCAGTGATTCTAAACATTTTTTAAAGTGTTTTTGTGTAAAAGTAGTAAAACATTATATATATATATATATATATATATATATATATATATATATATATTGTATTTGGTGTCTCTGTAATCATACTTGTTGTATGATTTATATTTACCACCGCCAGGTAAATAATTTCACAGCAATCTTAGTTCTCCAGAGATGAAGCTTTATTTTTCAGATGTAGGCCCAGAAACCACAATGGATAATAGCTCAGTTACACAGAGTAATGGAGTATCTCTGGTGTAGATATGAATGAGTGTACATGCATTACCCAATAGATTTTACCTCCACCCATTCACACCCTATAGCAGATCTGCACTCTATTCTTATACCATGTTTTTCCATTTACCAAAATGTAAAGGACATCTTATTGGTGGACAAGCAAAATTATCAGGTTCCCAGTAATCGTGATTGGTTAATTCATGATCTATTATCTAACTGTAACAGCTGTGCAGACGATGCTCCTTTTGAAGTATTGACAGGGAATTGATAACATCAGGCACGATGTTTATACTTGTTTAGCAACAAGGTGTAAAACCATAAGCAATTGTTTATCGGGGCAAGTCTAGGGTGATTCTCGGGCCATTCAGGAGCCTTTGCGTTTTGCATAACAGATACTCTAAACCCAATCTAGATTCCTGCATTCAATCTTATTGTCTTGTAGCTGTCCTACAAGCAATTCTTTAATTTACCATGAATACTGAATGAGTTTATATAGCTGTCTGTTCCATCCTGTCTTGTCCTCCTGTGAAACACAATTTAAATGTCCTTTACATCTGGTCAATGTGAGGTTATGTATAAATTTATATTAACCCCTTGAGGACAGAGCCCATTTTGGCCTTAATGTCTGGGCCAAATTTTTGAATTCTGACATGTGTCACTTTATGTGGTAATAACTTTGGAATGCTTTTACTTATCCAGGCCATTCTGAGATTGTTTTCTCGTGACACATTGTACTTCATGACAGTCATAAATTTGAGTCAATATATTTCACCCTTATTTATGAAAAAATCCCAAATTTACCAAAAATTCTGAAAAATTTCCAAATTTCCAAATTTCAATTTCTCTACTTTCAAAATACACCGTAATACCTCCAAAAATAGTTATTATTTTACATTCCCCATATGTCTACTTTATGTTGGCAACATTTTGTAAACGTCATTTTACTTTTTTAGGACGTTAGAGGCTTAGAAGTTTAAAAGCCATTTTTCAAATTTTCACCAAATTTTCCAAAACCATTTTTTTTAGCACCAATGCAGATATAAAGTGATTTTGAGGGCTTACATAATGAAACCCACCATAAATGACCCCATTTTAGAAACTACACCCCTCAAATTATAAAAAACTGCTGTTACAAACTTTGTTAACCCTTGAGGTGTTCCACAAGAATTAATGGAAAATGGAGGTGAAATTTCAAAATTTCACTTTTTCGTAGATTATTCATGTTAATATTTTTTTCTTGCAACATAGCAAGCGTTAACAGCAAACTAAACCTCAATTTACATTGCTCTGATTCTGCAGTTTACAGAAATACCCCATATGTGGTGGTAAACGTCTCTATGGGTTTGTGGCAGTGGTCAGAAGGAAAGGAGCGCCATACGGATTTTGGAGGCAAAATTTGCTAGAATAGTTTTTACGCACCATTTTGTAATTGAGAAGACCCTGACGTACCCCTACAGTGGAAACCCTCATAAAGTGACCCCATTTTTGAAACTACACCCTTCAAAGAATATATTAAGGGGGGTACTGACCACTTTTGACCCCCTAAGCATTTTACGGAATTTGGAAACACTTGGCTGTGAAAATGAAAAATTTTTTTCTTCCAATAAAATGTTGCTTTAGCCCCAATTTTTTTTATTTGCATAAGGGGTAACAGGAGAAAAGCACCCCATAATTTGTTACCCATTTTCTCCTGAATACGGCAACACCCCATATGTGGTGGTAAAGTGCTGTGGGGGCACATGGCAGGACTCAGAACAGAAGGAGCGCCATATGGATTTTACAACACAGATTTTGATGGAGTGGTTTGCGGGAGCCATTGATTTTTATTTTTTTGAGCTATTGTCTTATGTGGGGGCTCATTTTTTGCAGGATGAGGTGAGGTTTTCATTGGTACCATTTTGGGGTAAATACGCCTTTTTGATCGCCTGCTATTACACTTTTTGTGAGGGAAGAGGGGAAAAAAATGGCTATTTTGGCATAGTTTTTTTTTAATTTTTTTATAGCATTCGCCTGGGGGGCCATCTCATGTAATATTTTTATAGAGCGGGTTGTTACGGACGTGGCGATACCTAACATGTTTATATATAGTGTTTTCTTTATTTTTAATGAATTAAAATGGGGAAAAAAATTTATTTTTTTAAACTTTTTTGTTTTACTTTTTTTTTACCACTTTTTTTTTTACACTTTTTTTTTTTTTACACTTTTTTCACTCAGACCCACTTGGTTCTTGAAGAACCAGTGGGTCTGAGGGCTGTATAATACACTGCAGTACACTGTATAGTGTACTGCAGTGCATTTTCATTCATTGTAAGACTGATCAAGCTCCTGCCTTTAGCAGGAGCTTGAACAGGCTTACCTCTACCATGGCAAGCCAGACGAAAGCGTCTGGTTGCCATGGTAACCATCGGGACGCTGCCACAGCAGAGCAGCGTCCCGATGGGAGGGAGGGAGCTCTCTCCCTCTCACTGGCCACACCATCGGAGCGCTGCTGCAGCGCCCGATGGTGGAGGGAGGGAGCGCCCTCCCTGTTAACCCTTCCATGCCGTGGTCTTTATGGACCGCGGCATGGAAGGGGTTAAACGGCCGACATCGCTGCCAGCAGCGATGCCGGCCATTTGAAGCAGAGTGTCAGCTGTATGCTGACACTCTGCTTCCACCGCTCGGCCATCCTGAAAATTGGGGGGGGGGGCACCCGGGGCAAATTAAAATCATAATATGGGAAAGGAGGGGGGGAAGGATCGGGGGCACCCGGGGGATAATTACCTTCATTAGCGGGATCTGATCCCCCGCAGTCTCGGACTGCGGGGAATCAGATCCTTACAGCCAGCCCCTGCATCGCCGTGATTGGCTAGTCTGCACAGACTAGCCAATCACAGCAATCGCCTTTATGGGGGGGGCACGGCTCCCCCCGAGGGCTTTACTGTGGATGGCTGGCTGTGTTTAACAGCCGCCATCACCAGCATGTAAACCCCCTGCACTGCGCAGGGGGGGATTACATTCAGGACGTACCGGTACGCCCTGTTGCGCGAACTACCTCGTGCTCAGGACGTACCGGTACGTCCTATGTCGCCAAGGGGTTAAACATCTAGAGATATTTTCCTACAGTCCCCCACTTGAATCGGTTCTGACTAGAATCGATTCACAAGACAACACATTTACAATTTATGATTTATAATTGCTGCTAACTCTACAGATTTCTGTATATCTTGCAGTCTCTTGGTTTGTTTCCTCCAGCAGCAATATAATATAAACAAAACACAAATTAATACAAATTGAAGACAGAGAAACATTATAGACATAGTTCTCAATAAGGGGTGAGTGTAGGTATTATATGGGATGCTCCACCAAGGCTCTTGAAATTCCTTCACTATCTTTTTTGGAACTGGCAAAGTTTTCTTTAACCAATGTTTCTAACTCTATAATTTTCCTATCATCCCTCTTAAATAATGTGTCCAACTCAACTGTAAGTGGTGGAATTTTCTTAAATAACGGAGAAATCATGGATTCCCAGTTCCCTAAGTCGTTCTGTACACTGTCCATCGTTAAGTTGTCCAGGTTGACATTGGCTCTTATAGGCTTTCCTCCAATTGTTAAAAGTCCATGTGTAAGGTTCACACACCACCCTGTCATAGGTGCCTGGCATTGCACCTGGTTTTGCCAAGCGAATATAGGAACCCCTAAAGCACAGACCTTTGATCCTTCGTCATGGATAATTCTCCTCCACCCAGGGTTGGGCCTCTGCAGTTGAATCAGACAGCTCCTAGCATGTTTAATAGCACAGCCATCCACATCCTTCAGCCGCTCTGGGGTACAGGAACACAACCATACTCGACCACGTTTGTCACAGCAATTGGGGTCAATTGATTTCCATGCTTGATCCTACTTTATGAGCAACTTGTTTTGAAGAAGATGTTGTTTCAGAACTGAAGTTCCATTTCTTACCTCGAGTTCTCCAAGTACAATCATTTTGTAGACAGGGGTGGATGTTATAGTCCATACAGGAATGTCCAGAGTCAGGGGTACAAGGTTCTTCCCTAACTGTTCTTTATCACAAATGGATTGAAGACCTGATATCCTTGAAAGAGCCAAATTCTTACAGTTCAGTCCAAATTTCCCAACCAAATTAAGTACTAACTTAGAGTCCATTATTCTCGATCATTCTCCTCTTTTTATTTCTTGTAGACCAAGACTTAGGTGTTCGCTAAGTAGATTCCCTATCATACCACAAACCATCGTTTTGGACACATTATTATAATTAAGTGAATCATTCAGTGCATTCACAGACTTTTGGATGCTCTGCAAATTGGCAGCGATTGTGTGAATGTCCTGAATATCTATTTTCACTTAGGCTAGAGTGTTGAAATCCACTCTTCCCTCTTTAATCAATATTTGCTCCAACCCACTTATAAATTTTTGATCTCTAAAATTTAAGCCTTCTAAATCAGCCCTATTCCAGATTGAAGTACCCAAACTGAGTCCTGATATTATATCAGTTCCCAGATCCCTTTTTGATACTTTCCTGAATTTTAGCCCTTGTGTAGCATCCCAAAACAAATCCATATGTATTTAGAAAACAGATATAAAACATTTTTTCTTGTTTCTGGGCAACTCTCTGGAAAAGTAAATAATAAAAAATTAAATAATAATGAAAATATAACAGGAAATATTAAATAAAACAGAAAATGTGTGTATGAGAGGATTATCGGTAAGATGAATTATTTTCAGTCAATGTAATAATTGAATTGTCCATAGAATAAATAGCGTGCTGTAGTATTTGTTCCAAACTTCTGTTGTCATAATATTTCTTGACTTTCTTCAATTAGTTTTTCTTAGAGTTTACTCCCCCACTTGCAGATTTTTCTACCCCCAAAAATAAATTCTTTCTTCTTTCCGTCTTATTTTTCCTTCTCCACCCCATCTTCACAACCTGAAAGACAAATACTTAGGGCACATTTTAGACACAGTTCACACACAACTTTATCTTTTGTTTTCCCCCTTGAATGCTTTTAATTTACCATATGTGAGCCACAAACATTAGTCCTTACTTCTACCTGATACTGATATGTCACACACCATTCCTCTCCCTCTATTTGCAATTCCAAACCATGCAAGAAAAGGAATCTCCAGTGACACTGTCTATTGTCAGATCACAACACATTGGAACTATTCATGTCTCACACTGACTTACACATGTCTACTGATTTTCCACTACTATTAAACTGCAATTGTTGCATGGGGATGTGGGGAGGTGCAATGAATTCAGTTAAGAGTTGAGGTAAAGGGTGAGCTTTTTACACTTTTTAATTGACCCAGCTCCCTTTTTACCCTACTCAACTCTTCTTTTAGCGTATCTCTTTCAAGTTTTACTGAATTCAGTTCCTCTTGTAATTTGTCTCTTTCATGTTTAATGACATGAAAAGGTATCCATGTAGGTCTGGGGACTTTATCTCTGTCATATTGTCCCCTACCTCTTTGTCTGCTATAATTCATAGACACATTTCCTATATGGGGTCTACGGAATTCAACATTTTCCTTCCTGTTCTGCCCCTCGACTCTGAATATTCTAGCTGCATCCACTGCAAAGCTACCCTCTCTGTTCCTCTGCCATAAATTATCAGCTCTTAATAACATGTCGTTTAAATCACTTGGATCTGGAGTTACAGACAAAATTCCGTCTCTAACTTCATCATCCAAGGCCTCCAATACCATAACTCTATGAACCAATCCTCCATGTTCAAACCCAGGATCTCCACTAAGTACGTATTCCATGACCGTCGCAATTCTGTTGGACAATTCGTATGGACACTCCTGCTTCATTTGCTTCACTTTTTCCAGACAAAGATATATTTGAAGCCACTCCATATAATGCCTTCAATAGTTCTTTTAGAATGTCCTCTATCTTTTTTTGCTGCCCACAGTTTTGCGTCACTCTAATCCATAATCCATTGCCTACCACTCTTTGCAAGACTCTATCCAAATCATCCATATTCAAGTTATACGTCTCTATAACTCTATGCAAATCGCAAAACCATTTCATGAACCGATTAATATCATGCCGTGGGACCTGCCCGATTTCTTTAACCATAACATCCATTTCCTGAGGCTTCAGCTGCTTTGTAATAAGCTGCACTTCACCCGAATTGTCAGCATTCAATACAGTTGTAGTGGTAGTAGGAGCTGCTGGAATATTCTTCACATTGTGTAGATCAGCCCAAGGATAAATGAGATTATGATTTACAATTTTTGATGTTATGTTTTGATCTACATTATTCACAACGCATTTTTCCGCCAATTTATCAAATGCAATATTAGTTGCATGTTTGCATTCCACCAGCTCCTTCTCTACATTCTGTATTTTTACTGACAACTCATCATTAAGGCTAGACAAGTGCTCACAAAGTTTTGCCTTCTCAATAAGAGCCTCACCAGTTGTCACCACATGCAATCTTAACTCAGCCATTTTATCACTCCACTCTTTCTGGGCTGTTTCACATCTTTCTGCCTGCACTTTCAGTTCCTCATCTCTCTGTGCCACAATCTCCATCAGCTTAACACAACTGAACAACAATCCTTGCATAACCAGTCCCTTTCGCTTTTTCTCCTTAACCTTCCCTTCGAAGGCCTCCTCATTGAGGAACACTTTCATTAAATCCCATGATTTCCTACAATCTTGTGGGATTTCGTACGGTCCACCATGATTTTTAATATAACTTACAATCCAATTATTTACTTGTTCACATTTCACAACATTCTCACCATTTCCAGCCATTCTAAGAAAGTGCTAAAAGGAGCTACTACCAAGCAACTAAAAATAATTAATAAATTAATAAATAAATATACTTACAACTGTCGTTGTCCAGGAAGGTTTGAACGGACCAGATGTGGAGGGTGTGGGTTCCAAGGCGTGGATTCCAAAACTTCCTTCTGGTAGGGCAGGCAAAGGTTCGGTTCCTTCGGTTTGGGTTCTGGGTGGCAATCTTCTGTGCTTCTTCTGATCCGAGTCACAGCACCAAAATGTTGTATGATTTATATTTACCACCGCCAGGTAAATAATTTCACAGCAATCTCAGTTCTCCAGAGATGAAGCTTTATTTTTCAGATGTAGGCCCAGAAACCACAATGGATAATAGCTCAGTTACACAGAGTAATGGAGTATCTCTGGTGTAGATATGAATGAGTGTACATGCATTACCCAATAGATTTTACCTCCACTCATTCACACCCTATAGCAGATCTGCACTCTATTCTTATACCATGTTTTTCCATTTACCAAAATGTAAAGGACATCTTATTGGTGGACAAGCAAAATTATCAGGTTCCCAGGAATCGTGATTGGTTAATTCATGATCTATTATCTAACTGTAACAGCTGTGCAGACGCTGCTCCTTTTGAAGTATTGACAGGGAATTGATAACATCAGGCACGATGTTTATACTTGTTTAGCAACAAGGTATAAAACCATAAGCAATTGTTTATCGGGGAAAGTCTAGGGTGATTCTCGGGCCATTCAGGAGCCTTTGCGTTTTGCATAACAGATACTCTAAACCCAATCTAGATTCCTGCATTCAATCTTATTGTCTTGCAGCTGTCCTACAAGCAATTCTTTAATTTACCATGAATACTGAATGAGTTTATATAGCTGTCTGTTCCATCCTGTCTTGTCCTCCTGTGAAACACAATTTAAATGTCCTTTACATCTGGTCAATGTGAGGTTATGTATAAATTTATATTAAACATCTAGAGATATTTTCCTACAATACTGACCCAAGGAATAAAGTAAAAACTCAGTGGCTGTATTACTGGTTTTTCCCATCCCCCCCAGTAAGAGTTAATAAAAGTTGATCAGTAAGTTGTGTAACACAGTACCCCAAAATGGTACCATTTCAAACTACAACTTGTCCCACAAAAAAAGCTCTAATATGGCTACATCGATGGAAAAATAAAAAGTTATAGATTTTGGACCGTGACAAAAAAATGAAAAAAAAAAAAAAAATGATTGGTCACAAAGGCCCAAAACATTTTGTTCCCTAAGGCTAAGTGCACATCTCTCTCAGCAGCAGGAGCTGCAGCAGCAAAGAAGGTGTCTTGCAGAATGTCTAGAATGTTCTGTGTTGGGT
The DNA here is from genome assembly GCA_900303285.1 of Rhinella marina. NCBI lineage: Eukaryota > Metazoa > Chordata > Amphibia > Anura > Bufonidae > Rhinella > Rhinella marina. The sequence goes on along the minus strand of ONZH01024511.1, from coordinate 5,849 downwards.
TGTGAATGAGGGTGGATGGGTATAGCAGTGTCTGACAGAAATCGATCTTAGGGAGAGTCTACAGTCACAATCAACCTTCTATTCTACTGCCATAGACAGTGAAGGAAATGGCTAGAAAGAAGAATAATTGTATAGAATAGGGAAAGGCATGGAAAGCTTTCTGCTGCAGATCTTTAAAAGCAGCTACCTACCAGAACATTTCTTTTTTTCCCATTTGAACAGAAATACAGTTTTTTTTCTCAGGCATTGGTGTGGGGAGGATACACTCAATACAACTGTACAACACGTGTTTTACCATCCAGAGAATATATAGCATTTCAAATCTCTGTGAAAACACCAGAAATGATAGTCCATAATCCGGGGCAGAGCACCTCCAGTTAGTTCATTTTTAATTATTTTTTTGCACAAATGTCAGTGTACAATTTGTAATTTTAAAATCGAGAGGGTAGAGTTTTAAATCTCTGAGTGAAAACATGTGAAATAATAGTCCCAAATTTGAGTCAGGGCATCTCCTGATAGTTCAAGGTACTTTTTTCTTTGCAGAATATAGCAATGTAAGTGTGCAACACATGTTTTATAGTCCAGAGGGTAGCATTTTGAAAACTGGAAATACTAGTCCGAAATCTGTATCTCCAAGCAGTTCAAGGTTTTTTGTTTCTTTTTTTGTGAAAAAAAGTGTGCAACATGTATTTTAAAATACAGAGGTTAGCATCTGGAATCTCTGAGCGAAAATACATGAAATACTACACCAAAATTTCTACTAGGGTTAATCCATACAGTTCAAGGGTTTTTTTGTTTTGCGGAAAATAGCAATACAAGTGTACAACACTGGTTTTAGAATTTTAAAATCCAGAGGGGAACATATTAAATCACAATGAAAATACCGTAAATAGTAGTCCGAACTATTTAACAGGGCATCTCCAGACAGTTCAAGGGTTTCGTTTTTTTTTGGAAGGGGGGAAGAGCAATACAAATGTGCTATGTGTGCTTTTCAATATAGAGGGTAGTGTTTGAAGTCTCTCAGTGAAAACACGTGAAACACTAGTCCACAATCTGTATCAGGGAATGTCCAGACAGTTGAAGTGTTGGTATGTGTATGTGTGTGGGGGAGGGAATAATCTCATAGTAGGTTGACAACTTGTGTTAAAGGCTAGTTTCACACTATTGCTAAAGATCCAACAGGCTGTTCTGCTGCGCACAGCGGTTTTCTTCCAGCTATTCTCTGCATGTTTGCCGGAGTGCTTCGGTATCTCAGACAATCCCAATTATAGTTAATTGGGCTAGATGGAGACTTCCTAGCTTTCAGCAATGCTGGAATGCAGAACGATCCGACCGGCTCTCCCCTGTTGAAACTGCCTGCTGGAACGCTACTGCTAATGTGAAACTAGCCTTACGCTAGAGGAAGCTTTTTTCTGAATCTGCACATTTCGATGCATGTAAGACCTTAGGCCCAAATCTGTTACTGCTGCATTATTTCCAAATTCATTTGTCAGTACCACTATCTTCAGTGTGTTTGTGGAAAGGGAAGGACATTTTATTGCACCTCTCTGTCTTTAAATTCCAGAAACCCATTCCATATTTTATGTGACTGTGTACATTAGGCCCAGAAATGTCAGGAATACGGAAAGATTCCAAATGAAAGACACAGGTCCAGGCTTGGTCTTCCTAGAGCCAGAATGTGGCTAGTAGCAGCACCAGCAATCTGGCCATAGTTGGTAGTAGTAGTAGACCGCAGTTCTACCTGGCTTTGGAAAAATGCAACATTATCATTGGGGAGAAAGATTGGATGGCTCACTCCTCCTCTACGTTGCATCAGGATAATGTGGCGGTCACTTCTGTGTCTGACACCATGCCTTGGAGCTAGGGGTCACCGCATTCCTCCTGCTCCTCCTCCTTGCAGTCTCAGAGTAGGCTTTCAGTGGAGTCCTGTCTGTCTTTACTGCCCCTTTCTAGTTGGGTGCCTTCCTTTTCGAAGTGGCAAGAAAACCCCACCACGCCCTACAGAAGATAGTCAATAGAGTCTCCCTGTTGATGAGTTTTGTGAGAGCAGTCAGTGTTTTGACTGCCCTGAAGAGGTTCAGGATAGAGGCCTATGCTTAGCTGTGTTGGTGTTGGTAATTGTGGCACCCATAGCCATGGTATTGGCAGTGGGGGTAACAATAGTGGCAGTTGGGGTAAATGCAGAGCAGGTATATGGGAGGGGGCCAAGAAGCCCACCATGATATAGCACAGTCTAATAAAAGTGTCAGGGAGGATGAGGACTCTAAAGATGATTGTATGTTGGACAGGACCAAGGTGCCAGATTGGGGTGTTGAGGAGGAGGAGGGAGCATCAGCAACAAAGAGCAGAAACTAAGTACCTCCCAAAGAACTGCCAGGATCAAATAATTTTCAGCAAGTGGTGATGTTGCTGACACTGTGGGTGCATTAGTCCCAAAACGTGTCAGAACTAAGCCAAGCTCAGTTGCCTTTAGCTCTGCATGAGTATCTCCCATCTTGCAGTTTTTCTCCACACTGCCAGAAGACAGAAGCATTGCCCTGTGCAAGTTCTGCAAGAGTAAAATAAGCTGTGGGCAGGAAAATACAAAATAAGCGCCACAGCTCGATTGAACCACATGAAGTTGCATCACCCCATTCTGTGGGCAAACAGAGATGACCACCAGCTACCGCAAGAAGAGTTTCCTCCTTCTTCCGGTCTCCCTTGCGGTGTCTCTCAAATCATCATCACTTTCTGCTTCTTCCACTCAGACTCCTTAGCTCCGTCATCATTCATCGAGATTTCAATACATGGCCTGGAAACAACTTTACACGCCCACCAATATGTTGGTGTGTAATCTTAACGCCCACCTGGCCAAGTAGCTGGTAGTGTAGTTGCTGCCTTACCATTTAACAGAGTTTGTTGTCCATAGGGAACTGATGGTGTGCACTCACGCTTGCTGAAAGATACCTGGTCGACATTACTTATCCTAAAAAGCCATTCCTGTCTTATACTCTCACGTGGCAAAGAACATAGGCTGCCCCTTGCAATTCTTGCTGTGCGGTAAGGTGCACACTACAGTGGATACCTGCAGCAGCTCTTACGGGCAGGGACAGTACATGTCTTTCATGGTCCACTGGGTCAATGTTTTTTGTAGCAGCAGTGAGGCAGCATCCCGACAACACAGCCAGACCCCTCTCACGATTGCTTCAGTCTGGCTCCCACACCAGGCACTTATCTGCCTCCTCCACCTCCTCCTTCATGGACATGCTCACGTCCCCAACAGCAGCAGGTCACAGCATCGCTCTCACTCCCACTCCTTCCTATCATGTGTCAAGCTTTGAAAAGCGGTGTTGTAGTTGATCAGCCTGGGCAAGAGTATCCACACAGGCAAGCAGTTCCTAAAGTACATCAAGTAGCAAACATCCCGCTAGCTGTTACCCTGCTTACTCCAACTGGGAAAGGTGGTCAGCGACATTGGCGGCAACATCATGGCCGCCCTGAGCCTAGGGGAAATAACAGATGTAGGGTGCTAGCAGTGTGCAGGATACTGTCCTCATATTTCAGCCATTCCTACACTTGTCAGCATTCCTGGACTTGCAGCAACAGAATGGTCTGCCATTACACCGCCTAACCTGTGACCTTCCAACTCGCTGGAATTGAACATTTCAAATGCTAAAGCATCTGTACAAGCAGTGGAAAGCCGTGAACAATTTTGTCTTTCTCTACACTGCCTCAGCAAAGAGCATGTGTTTTTTCGAGGTCAGGCAGTGACAGCTCATCTGAGATGGTGCTGAAGCCCTTCAAAGAGGTCACAAAGTTTGTCAGTAGGGACAACTGCAACAAGTCTCAAGTCTGTTACAGCCTCTACCAATTTTTCCTCCAGGATTGCCCTGTATTTATCTCTATCCATCTTCCCATCAACTCTGACCACCTTTCCTGTCCCTGCTGAAGAAAAGCATCCCCATAACATGATGCTGCCACCACCATGTTTCACGGTGGGGATGGAGTGTTCAAGGTGATGTGCAGTCTTAGTTTTCCTCCACATATAACGTTTTGCACTTAGGCCAAAAAGTTGATCTTTGGTCTCATTTGACCAGACCACTTTCTTCCACATGTTTGCTGTGTCCCCTATATGGTTTGTGACAAATTGCAAATGGGACTTCTTATGGCTTGCTTTCAAAAATGGCTATCTTTTTGCCACTCTTCCATAAAGGCCAGATTTGTGGAGTACACAACTAATAGTTGTTCTGTGGACAGATTCTGCCACCTGAGCTGACTATCTCTACAGCTCCTTCAGAGTGACCATGAGCCTCTTGGCTGCTTCTATAATTAGTGCTCTCCTTGCTTGGGCTGTAAATTTAGGTGGACTGCCATGTCTTGGTACGCAGTTGTGCCATACTCCTTCCATTTTTGGATGATGAATTGAATAGTTCTCAGTGAGATGTTCAGAGATTGGGATATTTTTTTTTTATAACTTGACCCTGCTCTACATTTATCCACAACTATACATCTGGTGTGTTCCTTGGTTTTCATTATGTTATTTGATCACTAATGTTCACTAACAAACCTCTGAGGCCTTCAGGTTGTGGTAAATGTGGTAAAGTTCAAGGGGTATGAAAACTTATTCATATAAGTTTATACATACATATAAATACATATAAATTTATACTTAGAACAGATGCTGACACTCATGCTGCAGGGGACAACAGTGAAAAAGGAACAGCTGACACATCTTGCTGTACGCCATGTGGCTGTTGGGGTCCATAACTCCCATGGAGGAGGAAGAGGAGGAGCATGAGGAGTTTGTGCTGAAGGAGATGGAGGTAGAGGAGCAGGAGGATGATGGTGATACTGGCCATGACTCCTAATCATCTCAGTGGGCAGCGGAGCTGGAAAGAACTGACTCCTCGGGAACGCTGACCAGAATGGAGAGCTGTATGCTCGCTATCTTATGCACTGACAGGCTTATTGACAGCAAGCAGCCTGATGATTATTGGATAGCCAGGCTTTTAGTCCCTTGCTATCAAATCAAAATGGGAAAATGTGTTTCTCTCTCCGAAAGGGAGGCTAAATTACGTTATTACCAGGTAACTCTGTGTATGCAGTTTGCCTCCATTGTATCTGAAAGGGAGGCCCCATCCCCCTCAGATTCACCCACCTCCCGGCAGCACACGTAGAAGAAGTTGCAGCAGCAGTCAGTTTAGTCTCCACAACATGATAGAGCAGTTTCTTTAGGTCCTGCACCAGACTGAGGATCAGAAAGCATAGACCTCTTGCCTTAACACACAAGTTCAGGCCTAGCTACACTCTTGTCTGTTTCTGGCACATACCCTGTTCCCTGACCCCTGTATGCTGTCTGTCTTCTTTCTTGCCCAGTCTCCATCACGAAGAGAGGGTTTTCAGGGAACGCAAGGCGCATGAAGACACCCAAGCAGACCAAGTTGTCCTCTGCCAGTGTCCAAAATATCACTTTTGTCAAATGAATCAAGCATGGATTTGGAAGGATTTTCACACCTTGAGGCAGATGAATGGATCTAGCTTTGTTTACAGTGAACCATCTTGCCACTGTTGCTGACTGCCTGCTTGGCTGGCTACCATCATGTTGTCTGTCTACCATTATGTTCCCTATGGCAGCTGCTTCTGCCTCCATCATGCTACTGCTGCCTGCCAACTTGTATCATATGGCTGCTGTCACTGCCGCAGCTGCTACTCCTTGCTGCTAATCCCCTACTGCCACCACTATTAACACTATGCACTAGAGATGAGAGAATCTATTCGCCGCTTCGTATATTCGTTACGAATCTTCGTTATTTCCTATGACGAAGCGAATCCGAATCTTTACAGATTCGCTTCGTACGAATCTTCTTAAA
>ONZH01024510.1:0-76068 GCA_900303285.1 Rhinella marina | reverse complement strand
CTGGTTGGCGTGGCCTGCCTTCTCCCTTTTGCCACCCCACTGCCTTTTCCAGCCTGTTGTGGTGCTGTGGATCCCTCCCCCTCTGTACTGCTGTTCTCGCTCGGCTTGCCACCTTCCCAGGTTGGGTCAGCTATTTCATCGTCCACCACCTCCTCTTCCACTTCCTCACTCTGGTCCTCCTCCTGACATGGTGACCTAACAAGAACCTGACTTAACTGTGTCTCATCCACATCATCAACCTCTTTTAAACACCAATTGCCCTTGACTTATTGGCAACTGTGTCTCATCATCATCATGCACCTCGTCAGACACTAATTGCCGTTTCCCACCTTCATCTTCTTCAGATTGTGGATGCTCATGAGTTTGGGAATTAGGGCACAACACCTCCTCATGTCCCTCTTCAAGCGGGCTTGGTGAGAGACCCAAATCAAGGAACTGTGATGGAAAAAGCTCCTCGGAATATCTGAGTGTGGGATCACTTGTATGCCCAGACACTGCATGGTGGGAGGAAGGAGGATCAGGGTGAGGATTTTGTTGACCAGACTGTTGGCTTCTGAGACTGGACTTTGTGGAAGAGAGGGTGGTGCTTAACCGACTGGAAGCATTATCTGCTGCAATCCAACTACCTGGTCGCACTGGTCTGGCGTCAAGAGTGGTGTCTTGCGCCGCCCTGCAAACTGGGACACGAAGCTACGAGTTTTTGGATGACTTTGTTTCTTGTGCTCTGCCAGCAGGCACAGTTTTGCCGTGTCCAGAACCATGGCCTCTGTGTGCACCATCAGCAGCACGCCCACTTCCCTGTCCCTTACTGCTCGCCTTGCGCCTTGGTATATATGCACGTTTGTCACAAGTACAGTAGAGCTAATTTTTTTTAAGTGTATGAGCAGAAAAATTTCACCGAATGTCAGAAATATTTACGATACACAAACGTTAAACAGCAGACGCAGCACAGGTAATGTCGCTGTCACCAACAGCAGGAAAAATTTCACCGAATGTCAGAAATATTTACGATATACAAACGTTAAACAGCAGACGCAGCACAGGTAATGTCGCCTTGATTAGCGGCAAAAAAAAAAAAAATACACTGGATTTCAGGTATTTAGGATACAGAAACGTTATACTGCACACGCAGCACAGGTAATGTCGCCTTGATTAGCAGCAGAAAAAATTACACCGGATGTCAGGTATTTAGGATACAGAAACGTTATAAATGCACACGCTGAGCAGGTGGTGTTAAGGTCAGGCAAACTTGCTCAATTTTTGCCCCAAAAGAAAAAAAATATACTACAGCTAGACATTTGGACATTTGGGTCTTTTAAACAGAACAACTAGCTCTGCCTAGCCAAATCCTATCCCTACACTATCTGTGCCTCCTTGCGCAAACGTTATACAGCAGACGCAGCGCAGGTAATGTCGCCTTGATTAGCAGCAAAAAACAATACACCGAATGTCAAGTATTTGGAATACACAAACATTATACAGCACACGCTACGCAGGTGGTGTTTAGGTCAGACAAACTTGCACAATTTTTGCCCCCCCCAAAAAATAAAATATTGCAGTCAGATATAAAAATAGTCTTTAAAAGGACTTTTTCGTCTTTTAAACAGAAAAACTAGCCCTGCCTAGCCAATTTCTATCCCTACACTATCTGTCCCTCCTTGACTCAGACTGAGCCAGGTCACATGTCACCCAGATGCTATATAGCACCCGATGACACATTCCCGGCCAGCCAATCACTGTAATACCAGTAGCCAACATGGCTACGGCATTACAGTGAATGCCAGTACCTCCCCGCATGCTGATTGGCTGCGTAGCAGGCAAGAAACGTGCGGGGAGGGGACTCGAGCATGGCGCTCAAGCACATGCGGTGTTCGACTACTGTATTCGGCCAAGCATGCTCGCTCATCACTAATAATGATCTCATTATGATTTGCCACCTCATCTATTTCCCGCCCAGTCATAGCTATCATCCAGCCATGTCTCAGTTATTCCCACTATGTCATAGTTCTCCTCACACATTACTACTTCCAGTTCACAAGTTTTATTAGTCAGGCTTCTGGCATTAGTATACATACAATTAAGAGGTTGTTGTATATTATTTACCCTACAGCTTTCTTTGTGAACTGTTCTAGTCCCTCCTTCCATTCTTCTCCCAATTTCATTACCTTGCCCCAGGTCTCCATCTTACCCTCCTATAATGTAATTACCCTCCTCCCAGTCCCTAATTTAAACACTATTCCAACCTTCTAGCCATCTTCTCCCTCAAAACAGTTGAACCTTCTCCATTAAGGGGCAACCCATCCCTACGATAGAGCCTGTAGCCGACAGAGAAGTCAGCCCAGTTCTACAGGAACCCAAACCCCTCCTTCCTACATCAGTTCTTTTCTGGTGTGGCTTGTGGTACAGGTAGCATTTCTGAAAAGGTACTTACCCAGAGCTTGTGACCTAGAGCTTGCACCTACCTCTAACTCAATGACCGTAATCTACAGTCATGGCCAAAAGTTTTGAGAATGATACAAATATTAATTTTTACAAAGTCTACTGCTTCAGTTTTTATAATGGCAATTTGCATATACTCCAGAATGTTATAAAGAGTGATCAGCTTAACAGCAATTACTTGCAAAGTCAATATTTGCCTAGAAAATGAACTTTATCCCCAAAACACATTTCAACATCATTGCAGCCCTGCCTTAAAAGGACCAGCTAACATCTTTTCAGTGATTGCTCCATTAACACAGGTGTGGGTGTTGATGAGGACAGGGCTGGAGATCAATCTGTCATGATTAAGTAAGAATGACACCACTGGACACTTTAAAAGGAGGCTGGTGCTTGGCATCATTGTTTCTCTTCTGTTAACCATGGTTATCTCTAAAGAAACATGTGCAGTCATCGTTGCACTGCACAAAAATGGCCTAACAGGGAAGAGTATCGCAGCTAGAAAGATTGCACCTCAGTCAACAATCTATTGCATCATCAAGAACTTCAAAGATAGAGGTTCCATTGTTGCCAAATAGGGTCCAAGGCGCCCAAGAAAGACCAGCAAGCGCCAGGACCGTCTCTTAAAAGTGTTTCAGCTGCGGGATCAGGCTACCAGCAGTGCAGAGCTTGCTCAGGAATGGCAGCAGGCAGGTGTGAGTGCATCTGCACGCACTGTGAGGCGGAGACTCTTGGAGCAAGGCCTGGTCTCAAGGAGGGCAGCAAAGAAGCCACTTCTCTCCAGAAAAAACATCAGGGACAGACTGATATTCTGCAAAAGGTACAGGGAGTGGACTGCTGAGGACTGGGGTAAAGTCATTTTCTCTGATGAATCCCCTTTTCGTTTGTTTGGGACATCTGGAAAACAGCTTATTCGGGGGAAGATGAGGTGAGCGCTACCACCAGTCTTGTCTTATGCCAACTGTAAAGCATCCTGAAACCATTCATGTGTGGGGTTGCTTCTCAGCCAAGGGAATCGGCTCTCTCACAGTCTTGCCTAAAAACACAGCCATGAATAAAGAATGGTACCAGAATGTCCTCCGAGAGCAACTTCTCCCAACCATCCAAGAGCAGTTTGGCGATCAACAATGCCTTTTCCAGCATGATGGAGCACCTTGCCATAAAGCAAAGGTGATAACTAAATGGCTCAGGGAACAAAACAGAGATTTTGGGTCCATGGCTTGGAAACTCCCCAGATCTTAATCCCATTGAGAACCTGTGGTCAATCATCAAGAGACGGGTGGACAAACAAAAACCTACAAATTCTGACAAAATGCAAGCATTGATTGTGCAAGAATGGACTGCTATCAGTCAGGATTTGGTCCAGAAGTTGATTTGAGAAAATGCCAGGGAGAATTGCAGAGGTCCTGAAGAAGAAGGGTCAACACTGCAAATATTGACTTGCTGCATTAACTCATTCTAACTGTCAATATAAGCTTTTGTTACTCATAATATGATTGCAATTATATTTCTGTATGTGATAAAAACATCTGACAAACACATATAAAAACCAGAGGGTAGCAGATCATGTGAAAATATAATATTTGTGTCATTCTCAAAACTTTTGGCCATGACTGTATCAACCCGATCCACAATCTAATATAGTTTTATGTCAAATTCTCCCCATTCATGCCAGGTCTAAAAAAAAAAAAAAAAGGGTGAGGCATGGAGGTTTTAGGTGTAGAAAATGGTTTCAATGTAAGACAGCTAGCCTGTGCCTCTTCATAACTCCGGCAGATCCACCGCCGGGTATAGGGCTTATTAAGACCGGCATCTAAGACACTGTTCTTAATAAATGCGCCCCATAGTGCATTCTGAAGGGTTCACAAACTTTCTTGTACCACTGTATATTACACTTTATAGCCACTGTTGTTACATGGGGATTGTATTGTAGGAAAACAATAATTTAGAATATTTTAGAAGATATGGTTATTAACATGTACAGCGGAGTCCGGTCTTTAAACATGGCGCCCGCTTGCACGTGCAGAGATAGCAGAAACCTGCGCGTTTCTGCTCCGGCTGAGAACGGGTAACCTGATACATTGCTCTAATAGACCAAAGCCTCAAGAAGGCTTTGGAGTCTATTACCGGAATATACCAATATAGGCCACTTGGCAGCACTGAAGTGTTCAATGATGGCTTTTCAGTTGATTTTCAGTTATAGTCACTAAGGGCGACTTAAAAAGTAAAAAAAAAAAAAAGTGAGGAAAATTGGCTTCTACCTCACAGGGTTTTTTTTGCCTTCCTCTAGATCAACTTGTAGGAAAACAGGCTGAACTGGATGGACAGATGTCTTTTTTCGGCCTTACAAACTATGTTACTATGTTACAGTACCCAGAAAGATTATCAAAATTAGGGTTATTCACTTTAGAAAAAAGACGACTGAGGGGAGATCTAATAACTATGTATAAATATATCAGGGGTCAGTACAGAGATCTCTCCCATGATCTATTTATCACCAGGACTGTGACTGTGACGAGGGGACATCCTCTGAGCATGGAGAGAAGGTTTGTACACAAGCATAGAAGAGGATTCTTTACTAGAGATGAGCGAACGTGCTCGTAACGAGCACTGTAGCGCTCGGCTCCCCTGCGCTCGCATGGGTGCAGGCATCCGGATCCGTCCTCCTCCCCCGACGGATCCGGATGCCTGCACCCATGTGAGCGCAGGGGAGCCGAGCGCTACAGTGCTCGTTACGAGCACATTCGCTCATCTCTATTCTTTTCGGTAAGAGCAGTAAGACTATGGAACTCTCTGCCTGAGGAGGTGGTGATTTTAAGTTCACTAAAAGAGTTCAAGAGGGGCCTGGATGTATTTCTGGAGGGTAACAATATTACAATATTAACTATAACATTGTTATAGTTACTAGAAACGCGTAGTTTATCCAGGGAGTTATTCTGATTGCCTGATTGGAGTTGGGAAGGAATTTTTCCCCTAAAGTGGGGAAAATTGGCTTCTACCTCACAGGGGTTTTACGCCTTCCTCTGGATCAACTTGTAGGATCAACTTGTAGGAAAACAGGCTGAACTGGATGGACAGATGTCTTTTTTCGGCCATATAAACTATGTTACTATGTTAATATAAAAAAATATAAAAAGTTCAAATCACCTCCTTTCCTTAAAGGGGTTGTCTGAGTTATTTTTTTTTGTTCTTTATATGTTTCTAACTTGTCAGGTATAACAACTTTCCCATATACTTTGTGTTTCTAAAGCTGCTGGTTTCTCAGAGTTGACTGAGGGTCACATGACCTGTGATGTCAGCTTATCTCCCTGGTCTGTGATGTTTTGTGTACAAGCCTCAGAGTTCAGATAACAGTCTGTACACGAGAGGTCACTGGCCACGCCCCCTTTCTTTGCAGGGCTCCTGCTATCTGCTCTCCCTGGATTCCTTCAGATAAAACATTAACCCCTTCAGCCAGAACACACTGAGGGCTCAAGGCTTTACAACAAATAGTAGCTGCAGCAGTGAGAGGAGACAAATGCTGGGCAAGGAGCTATAGAAGAATTGTATTGTACAAGAACAGGTAGGGAGAATTTCCTGTGTGTATTAGCAGTGTCATTGTACAGCTGGGACTTGTAGTCCTACACATACAACATGCTGCTGAGTATCCCAGCAGGCAGACATGTACACACAGCACTTATATTCACTGCCTTTGCAGAGAAGGGGGGAGGGGCAGAGATTGTTATTACTGCATGTAAACAAAGGCCAGAAGAGAACCAGGGAAATGAGGAAATATAGATTTTTTTGCCTAAAACTTGCTGAACTTAGTTATATATTGCTGCCCATCAGATTTACAGTGCTATATTTTTTTTTCCATAACTTGGACAACCCCTTTAAAATAAAAATACTTAACCAATAAAAATTAGCATAATGGGCATTGCCACATTTGAAAATGCCCATGCAATTAAAACAATATTAATGGCATACAGCAAATTGCATAAACAGGAAAAAAATAAAAACAGCCAGTTCGCCATTTTTTGTCACTTCAACTCTGCAATAATTTTTTAATAAAAAGTGATCAAAAAGTCACAAACATTTCAAATTGGTATCATTGAAAATCACTGGAATTTTTTCCACTCCTCTACAACTTGTAGGCCCTCAAAAGGCTAGGTGAACGGAAAAATAAAATAGTTAGGACTATGTGAAGGCAGGGAGTGAAAAATTAAAACGCAAAAATGTTGCAAAATATCAAAAGGCGATGAAGAAATTACAATTCATAGTCTGTGTACCAGAGATCTATAAGCGACCTTTCTGCTGGATCTAAGGGCAACTGCCATATGTTTGTATATTTTAGGAGCATTTCCAGCACTTACATGCTATATAGGCTGATAAATAAATTGTAGTATAGTGAAAGTTAGATCTATTTGTACATGTTGACAGTGCTACAGCATTACTTACTTGCAGCTGTTCATTTTGATTTTTCAACAGCATATCCTGTAGTTTAGCAATAGTGGCATTGTGCTCATCTATTATTTGGTATAGTTCCATAACCTAGAATTGAATGTGAAATCCCTGTTACACCCATTATACTAAAGCAAACACAGTTTTGTCATACAGCACAAGATTAAAAAAATTGGGCTACTAATATTTTCTAGACAGCATTACCCTGTTACTAGGCATACCAAAAAAATAATCTGCTAGGAAGCATAGCAATGGCTCACACATAGGTTTTTTTCTTTTCTTAAAATATGTCTGATGTAAAAGTATTGAAACCCACAAAAAAAGTGTTATTACGCCTCAATACGCCTTTTCCACTCTCTCCTCCTCTATATGTTTAAGACTTAACTTTTATTATGTATACTAATACTGGATCAGAACTTAACTTTATATGGAGGTGACAATAACAGAAAGATTAAAATTATCAGGGTGGGTACTGCCTTATAGGTCTAATTATCGATGTTATGTTGTTTATTTACACTCCTGTGTATGTGTGCTATTGGGAGTCAAAGTGAATATACCACATGAAAGAATCCTTCCTATATATGGCTGGTATTAACCCTGTCTAAAACCAATTAATCAATGGCTGCCCCCCGACATGTTTCGCAGACGTCATAACCTGAGGTTTTTTTAAGGGTCTGACCCGCCCCCTGTATAGCAGACTGCCCTAGCCCCTGAAGACGCCGATTCATCGGCGAAACATGTCAGGGGGCAGCCATTGATTAATTGGTTTTAGACAGGGTTAATACCAGCCATATATAGGAAGGATTCTTTCATGTGGTATATTCACTTTGACTCCCAATAGCACACATACACAGGAGTGTAAATAAACAACATAACATCGATAATTAGACCTATAAGGCAGTACCCACCCTGATAATTTTAATCTTTCTGTTATTGTCACCTCCATATAAAGTTAAGTTCTGATCCAGTATTAGTATACATAATAAAAGTTAAGTCTTGAACATATAGAGGAATAGAGAGTGGAAAAGGCGTATTGAGGCGTAATAACGCTTTTTTTGTGGGTTTCAATATAGAAAAACGCTGCACTCTCTTTATTAGGGTTATATTCTTCCAGTGATGTAAAAGTAGGCATGCTATGAATTATGGCTTGCTTTCACTAATATGCCATTTTGTATCACAAAGTGGTTCATTTAAACAGGCTCTTTCACCCAGATCATCCCCTTTACATCAGGCACTTAGCCTGGTAGGGATGAGCCCGTTGTTTAAAGGAGGCAGCGCTGGTACAGTGTGCACCTCCTCTTCAAACTCTGAAAATTGGTGTGTGAAAAGAGAAGTAGTGGGGTGCTACATAGTGAGGACCAGAAGAGAGTAAGGCTTACATGATGAGGTTGTGCATAAGTCAGCACAACACTGCTGAGCGCATACAGGTCTGAATGGGGACAGATTCCAACAAGGTGCAGTACCACGCCACAGAAAACCTAATTACACTAACCGGTAATTTCCTTTTCATGAATCCTCCACAACGGCACATACCATGAGAGAGACCCTCCTCCCACTAGGTAGGGACAGGAAGCAAATAAAAAGATCCTCCACCAGCAACTCCTCAGTGTCTTTCTGGAACCGGACAGCCTAGGAGAATCAGCAGCACATTTATATATATATATATATATATATATATATATATATATATATAGAGAGAGAGAGAGAGAGAGAGAGAGAGAGAGAGAGAGATGAGCGAATCTGTTCGTCGATTCGTTGATTCGTATCGAACCTTGGAAATTTTTAGCTGCGAAGTGAATCCGAATATTAGGTGATTCTCTTCGGCTTTGTACGCATTCGCTAGTTGTCCTATAAATTATATGCTATTGCTACGTATAAGTTACTCTATACGCTGGTGCGTACGAATTCAATTCATTAGCAAAATTTTACTGTTAGTTCGTTTATCGTGCGCAAAAGCCCAGGAAGAAAGCGGTCACCTGACCTAGTGGGCAGGGCTTGCTCTGATTGGCTCTGGCTCGGTAAGCCAGACGCTGCGTGACGCTGCGACTGCTGAGATGAGCAGAATCACTGTGTGTGAAGCTCAGAGACTCTGAGACCTGTTTTGTGAAAGTTGGGGTGTAATTGCTCTGGGAATCCATATTACACATATCAGGGATACTGCAGGGCAAGTGCAGGGCCAGTTCAGGGCTAGTAATTAATCAGGCAGGGAGAGAGAGACAGGGAAAGATAGGGAGAGACAGGGACAAAGACCAGCTGCAGGGCCACAGAGTGAATTGAAAAATGTCTGAAATGGATAAGCAAAAGGTGTCTAGTTCCAGCCAGACCTCGAGCTTTAAAAAAAGGAGAAGGTGGCACGGGGCAGAAGTGCCAAAGGACCTGTAGCCAGAGCATCTACTAGTAGTATCCGCAATACTTGGCCGTTGTTCCACCAGGCTAACCCACCAAGGCGCAAAATTGTAGTGGAGGAGAAAGTGGATGAGGTAGTGGAATGGATGGCACACTCATCTCAGTCTCAGCCGGATGATCTGCTGTCATCTGCTGATACATTATCCATATGAAGCAAGTGGTCAGACTCAGAGCGTTCCTCCTGCTCCACCATTCCTCTCCAGCAAAGCCCTTCATTTTCGTACACAATTTGTACGCTTATTCAAAGAGGTTGCGTACCTTTTTTAACCTGAACGTTCGTTATTAGAGCGCGAATGTTCGCTAAAAGCCATATAATTACGTATATGTTGTACCTAGGGCTGGGCGATTAATCGAATTAATTCGATTAATTCGCCAATTGAAAGCCTCACGATTTTATTTTTTAGGAAAAAACTCGAGTTCAGATAAAATAAAAAAAAAAATCTCACCTGTCCTGCGCCGCGGCTCCGCTCCGGTGTCTGGCCCTCTTCTTCTTCTCCGGGGCCGCGCTGCACTGTCCTGACCGCGTACAGCGTCAGGACGTAGTGCGCGCACTCTGACCTGAAGCTGCACGCAGTCAGATGACAGTGCAGCGCCGGGAGAAGAAGATTGAGGAGAGCTGGACCCTGAGCGGTGCCGCGGCGCAGGACAGGTAAGGGATTTTTTTATTTTATTCTTATGGTGGCCTAGTGGGCTGTTCTGAGGGCTGAAGGGGGCACTACTGTGGGCTAATCTGAGGTCTCAAGGGGGCACTACTGTGGGCTGATCTGAGGTCTCAAGGGGGCACTACTGTGGGCTGATCTGAGGTCTCAAGGGGGCACTACTGTGGGCTCATCTGAGGTCTGAACCTAATGTGGGCTGATCTGAGGTCTGAAGGGGCACACTGGGCTGATGTGGGGTCTGATGGGGCACAATGGGCTGATGTGGGGTCTGATGGGGCACAATAGGCTGATGTGGGGTCTGATGGGCACAATAGGCTGATCTGAGGTCTGATAGGCACAATGGGCTGATCTGAGGTCTAATGAGAGCATAATGGGCTGATCTGAGGTCTGATGAGGGCACAGTGGGCTGATCTGAGGTCTGATTGGGGTATAGTGGGCTGATGTGAGGTCTGGTGGGGGCACAGTGGGCTGATGTGAGGTCTGATGGGGTCACAGTAGGCTTTTTTATTTAATTTTTTATATTGTTAATAACATAAGAAAATAGAGATTTAAATCGGGAATCGTCAAAATTTAAAAAAAAAAAAAAAAAAAAAAAGAGATTTTTTTTTTTTTGGGCCATATCGCCCAGCTCTAGTTGTACCCAAATTCAACTAATCTATTTGTCGAATATACAAATCTTAGGAAAAGTTCTACGAATGTTCGACGATTAAAATTTTGCATGATTCGCTCATATATATCTTTCCAAGAAAAACTGTTGAGTAATATCCCCTGCCCCACTCGGCCGGGGGACCTTTCCCAGTACTAAATCCTGAATTCCCTCTTCTAGGGCATTCTGTAGAAGATGGGATTTCTGAACCAGCATCACTTTGAAACATTGGTGAGTGGAGGTGACAGAAGGAATGGAATGGATATTTTCTCCCATTCCTCTTGAAAGTATTTTAACCTTCCCCCGACCTGTTCCACACTGTCATTGTTTACTGGATTCTGCCGATTTGGTGTTAAAGAGGAAACCCTTTGATTTGCCACCTATTGGATTTCCATTTGTCACCCTTTTTGTTAGAAAATCCTCCTTTCTTGAATCTACGAAAGGGATATTTACGTTTTCTGTTCTCAAGGGGAAAGGATTTTTTATTATCAGAAGCTTTCTCTAATATCTTTTCTAAATCCTGACCAAACAATATAGAGCCATAAAAAGGGAGACTACAAAGCTTCAGCTTAGATGCTGTATCTCCCGACCATGATTTTAACCATAATGCCCTTCTGGCCCTATTAGCTAATCCTGAGGCCTTAGCTGACATTCTGATAGATTCGGCAGTAGCATCCAATAGCAAATCAACTGCTTTTAATAAAAGCGGAAAGATATCTTTAAGCCTGTCATAAAGGAGCATTCTGCTTAAGAAGAGACTCCAGCTGAACCAACCACTTCTTCAGAGATCTGGAAACCAAAGTAGAGGCTATGTTGGGCTTAAATAAGGCCACTGCTGAATCCCATGCTTTTTTCAGACATGCATCAATCTTTTTTGTCCATAGGATCCTTCAATGAGCCCGTATCCTCAAATGGAAGTGTGTTAGCTCCCTTAGACAATGACACATCCACCTTAGGACAGGATTCAAAAAATTCCACATCTTCCTCATCAAACAGAAATCAACGCCTTATGGTCTTAGGCAAAAACAACTTCATATCAGCAGTTTTCCCATTCTCGTTTAATCATGGAACGTATGTTTTTGTGGACTGGAAACACACATCTCTTTTTCTGTTCCAATCCACTAAACATTTCGTCCTGGGTCCTAGCTATGCACCTTTCAAAGGTTATCTCTCCTCTTATCCATGAGGACCAATCAGGATTCTTACCTGACAGATCTACTGCAACTAATATTAGACGCCTATATCTAAATATGCAGGTTCCGGCGGACAATTCAGGGGATAGGGTCATCTGTTCCCTGGACGCCGCTAAGGCGTTTGATAGTGTGGAGTGGGAGTATCTCTGGGGAGTACAGGAGAGGTTTGGACTAGGGGACCAGTTTATATCATGGGTCAGATTATTGTATGGCAGGCCTACAGCGAGGGTGCGAGTGAATGGCTGTTTATCTGACGGATTTCGATTGTATAGGGGTACTCGTCAGGGCTGCCTGCTCTCCCCTTACTGTTTGCTCTTGCTATCGAGCCACTGGCAGTCATTATTAGGGGTCATGAGAAGATTATTGGGTTTAGTCGTGGAGGATCCCAGGAGAAAATAGCCCTATATGCAGATGATGCTCTGTTGTTTTTGGCTGAGGCGAGGACTTACCTTCCGGTGGTTATGGACGTGATCAGTACCTTTGGGCGCTACTCTGGCCTGGTTATAAATTGGAGTAAATCGTCCCTTCTCCCCCTGGATATTGTAGATGACTGTGAACTCTATGCGCAGACGGGACTACAAGTGGTGAGTGAGTTTAAGTATTTAGGGGTAGTGGTGTCCAGGAAACTCATGGAGTATGAGAAACTGAATCTGTCCCCCCTTTTAGTTAGATTTAAACTGAAATCTCATGCCTGGTCTAAGCTGCCGTTGTCAGTCGTGGGACGGGTTAATCTTATTAAAATGATCTGGATGCCGCAGCTACTCTATCTGCTGCATAATTCTCCCGTGTGGCTGCCCCTTAGATTATTTCATTCCATTAATAGACTGTTCAGGGAACTCATTTGGCGGCGGAGCTCGGCTCGGTTGCGACTAGAAACACTGCAGAGGGGTAAAACGGATGGGGGATTGGCCCTTCCGAATCCCTGGGTGTACTTCTTATCCGCTCAGCTTCAGCACATATGGGGTTGTGAGGAGGGAAAGGGTGACCCTCAAACTAAACTACTGCATAGATTCCTGTCAGTATCTAACATATATGAAGCATTGGAGGCAGACAAGTTTAAGTGTCCGGTCAGGTGTTACTTACAATACTCGTATTACATAAGAAATGGTGGAAGGTGAGACCTACAAGGTATAAAAGGCCCCACACAATATACCCCCTTATGGGACTCCCAAAGGTTGCCACAAATGAGTTCTCTGCAGGATATGGGAGGATGGCATTGCAGAGGAAATGCTAGAGTTTGCCAACTTTTGGATAATAACGTTCTCAAAACTTATGAACAGATTCAGGCAGACTTCGATTTACTGTCTTCTGACTTTTATAGGTACCTGTAGTTGCACCATGCCTTCCGGGCTGATCATAATGGCGGCCTGACAAGTACCATGCAGCAGAACAAAATTATAGCTCTTATAGAACAGAAAAATTCCTCCTCAGGAATTATTTCCCTGCTTTATCAGGCTCTACTTGATCTGGTTTTGCGAGATTATCCGGTAAGAAGCAGGGAAAGAGCGGAGCTAGGGCCTTTGGAAGAAAACCAATGGCAAGAAATATTAACAAGAATTCCGCAGCTCTCACTTAGTGAGGCAACTATACTTAATACATCGGGTTTATAAAACCCTTCAGTTTTTATTTGAAATAGGACTCCGCTCGGATTCCAAATGTCCTCGGTGTAGTGAGGAAGGTGTGCGTATGTTGCATATGCTGTATGCCATTACGCTGGATGTAACCTCATTTGTCTGTGTATTGGGATACGTGGAGGACCTGCCAACTATGGAGTCTGGTAAAGTAGCAATAGCTAGGATGCTATATATGGCTAGTAAATTGATTGCCCAACATTTGCTAGATGAGTGTAGCCCCAGTAGAACCGAATACATAACCAAGATTAACTGGCTACTTAATCTGGAGAGGGGGGTGTCCAGGAAGAGGGGAGCCTTATCTAAATTTGAGAAGCTATGGTCCCCTTGGATTGACGCCTCTGGACTAGCATCCAGGGAACTACAAAGATATAGACTGGGTCTGGTGTGAGGGGCGTTAGGGTGATTCCTGATATAAATGCCTGGTATCGTGGTTGGCGATTCTTTGGATACCATGTATTACGTATATGTTCCGCTTTATGGGAGAGATTTACATGGCAATAAATATGCTCACTTTATTGGAGCCATTTGGCTCATTTATGTATGTTGATGGGGGTCATGGCTGGGATGAAAATGTATATGTCTTTCTGTTGCAATGACATTGTGAATATGTCTGTTAAATTGGCGGTGTTACTACGCTGGAATAGGATGGATGGACTGCATCTTCGGGACTATGGGATTGGGGTGGGAAGGGACCAGGGGTTTTATTGCTGTAAAATGTTAATAAAAAAGACTAAATTAAAAAAACATTTCGTTCTGTACAGACTTCTGGACTTTAGAATCTGACAAATTCATGGTAGATCTTACAGCTTTTAGAAGCTCCTTAGTATCCTCTAAAGATAATGGGAACTTAATAAACTCCGAATCCGAACCAGACGAATCGTCATAATCTGAATCCAAAGCATCGGAGTCTGATTCAGAGCCAGAGCCAGAATCGGAAGATGAGGAAATTTCCACCCTCCTGTCCCTAGACTTAGGGGCAGGAGAAGCTAAAAAGAGGGCCCTGCAGAAAACTCTGACATAGCCAACCTCATCTCTTGCCTAATGACATCTTTTAACTCTAATTTAATTGACGCAACAATATCCTTGGCTATATTGTCCGTACATTTAGAACATATTTTTCTAGCGGAAGATTCTGTTTAACCGCACACATAGCACATCTGAGAGACTTAGGAACAGTCTTGGATTTTTGAGTACTATCCCTTTCACTCTAAGACAGACACACCAGAAGGTAAGAAGGGGAAACAAATAATAATACCAGTCAATAGCAGGTACAGTGGGCAAAAAAGTATCTAGTAAGCCACCAATTGTGCAAGTTCTTTCACTTAAAAAGATGAGAGAGGCCTGTAATTGACATCATACGTAGACCTCAACTACGAAAATCACATTGTCTGATTTTTAAAGAATTTATTTGCAAATTATGGTGGAAAATAAGTATTTGGTCACCTACAAACAAGTAAGATTTCTGTCTCTCACAGACCTGTAACTTCTTCTTTAAGAGGCTCCCCTGTCCTCCACTCATTACCTGTAGTAATGGCACCTGTTTGAACTTGTTATCAGTATAAAAGACACCTGTCCACAACCTCAAACAGTCACACTCTAAACTCCACTGTGGTGAAGACCAAAGAGCTATCGAAGGACACCAGAAACAAAATTGTAGACCTGCACCTGGCTGGGAAGACTGAATCTGCAATAGGCAAACAGCTTGGTGTGAAGAAATCAACTGTGGGAGTAATAATTAGAAAATGTAAGACATATAAGACCACTGATAATCTCCCTCGATCAGGGGCTCCAGATCTCCCCCCGTGGGGTCAAAATGATCACAAGAACTGTGAGCAAAAATCCCAGAACCACACAGGGGGACCTAGTGAATGACCTGCAGAAAGCTGGGACCAAAGTAACAAAGGCTACCATCAGTAACACACTACACCGCCAGGGACTCAGATCCTGCAGTGCCAGACGTGTCCCCCTGCTTAAGCTAGTACATATCCAGGCCCGTCTGAAGTTTGCTAGAGAGCATCTGGAGAATGTCATATGGTCAGATGAAACCAAAGTAGAACTGTTTGGTAGAAACACAACTCGTCGTGTTTGGAGGAGAGTGAATGCAGAGTTGCATCCAAAGAACACCATACCTACTGTGAAGCATGGGGGTGGCAACATCATGCTTTGGGGCTGTTTCTCTGCAAAGGGACCAGGACGATTGATCCGTGTACATGAAAGAATGAATGGGGCCATGTATTGTGAGATTTTGAGTGCAAACCTCCTTCCATCATCAAGGGCATTGAAGATGAAACGTGGCTGGGTCTTTCAGCATGACAATGATCCCAAGCACACCGCCAGGGCAACAAAGGAGTGGCTTCATAAGAAGCATTTCAAGGTCCTGGAGTGGCCTAGCCAGTCTCCAGATCTCAACCCCATAGAAAACCTTAGGAGGAGTTGAAAGTCCGTGTTGCCCAGCAACAGCCCCAAAACATCACTGCTCTAGAGGAGATCTGCATGGAGGAATGGGCCAACATACCAGCAACAGTGTCGCCAACCGTGTGAAGACTTACAGAAAACGTTTGACCTCTGTCATTGCCAACAAAGGATATATAACAAAGTATTGAGATGAACTTTTGTTATTGACCAAATACTTATTTTCCACCATAATTTGCAAATAAATTTTCTTAAAAAAAAAAATCAAACAATGTGATTTTCTGGATTTGTTTTTCTCATTTTGTCTCTCATAGTTAAGGTCTACCTATGATGTCAATTACAGGCCTTTCTCATCTTTTTAAGTGGGAGAACTTGCACAATTGGTGGCTGACTAAATACTTTTTTTCCCCGCTGTATTTCCAAAGTGACCACCAGAATGTTGTCCAAACACTTACAACTGTGGTGCCCTGAGCAGACTCCATCATGTCTCCTGTTTCAGACATGTTCACAGGACGACATCCATTGCTCAATTGACCCCTTTATACCCTTACCTTCAGACCTCAGATCAGAAGGCGGCTTCCGTCTTGAATCTTGGCACCCAGAACGTCATTACCACGTGTCAGTGCAGATTCCTCCACCTCTTCTTGCTCCGGAGACGGCCTGCACGCCCAATCACGTGGGACGCTGCAAGGACACGCCCCCCGAGCGCCGGAACAGCCTACTCACCCACAGCACAAGTGAGTAGGATACAGATTTAGCTGCTACAACGTTCTGTTTGTCTTCTTGCTGGAGCTGAACATATTAAGAAATCGGAGGAACTCCACGAGTGTCCGGTTAACCATGCCTCCGCTCCCCCAGCGCCATGGGAGCGGGAGTTGAGGATAGTAATCCGGCACTGCTGGGACACATCCAGCATGGTGGGCATCCCTATTATATTTCCGTGAGTCCATACTGCCCTATACGGACCCAGGACCAGAAGCCATTTACTTAGGTGCTGCCTCCCCACCTGGAAGGGACAGGAAGACACTGAGGAGGAGCTGGATGAGGATCTTTTTATTGGCTTCCTGTCCCTACCTAGTGGGAGGAGGGTCTCTCTCATGGTATGTGCCATCGTAGAGGATGAAAGGGAAAAAAAGGATTGGGATAAAAAGAAGGCAAAAAGGGAGATTCCAGAGCACTCCTCGGGTTTACTAAATTATTAAAAAATATACATATACGATAAAATGAGTTTCAAGAGTGGACCACTCGCCTTCTCAGGAACGTCAAACAAACAAATCCACTGAGAATAAATAGAGCATGACAGGAAATGACATAATTGCAAACACCAGATAAATAATTATAATTGAACATGATCAATGGTTTATCTAACTCAAAAGGCACCAGAGTGTTCAATTTTAAAATCAAGATCAATTCACAGTTTATGAGTGTATGAAATCTGTTCTTAGTCGATTTGGGCAGTACTATCTTATTAAATAATCCAGAACCTCATCTGCAGAAAGCCATTTTGGGGTGATTGTCCCTCATCAGTGGAGAGCAGAGAGTACTGGCTTAACTGGGTGAGAGGCCAAGTCAAAATTTTGGGGGTAACATCTCTCCTTGAGGAGACTTATAGGTCCTACATGCTCCTCTGGAATTCTGGAAAGAAAGGGATGCAAATGATCTCTTAACAAACTATGCCTCTAATGCCACCAGATGTAAGGCAGCTATCCTATATGCAGTGGCGTAGCTATAGGGGTCGCAGCGGGCGCAGTACAGGGCCGCACCGCCAATTAGCCAGGTGCGGCCCTGCGCACAAATGGGGGCGGGACAGAGGGAGATGAGCGCTTCCATTATGCAAGCGCTCATCTCCATAGTCATCCTGAGGACGGCGATACAGATGCCTGTATTGTACTGCGGGGCAGGGGAGGGAGAGGCGTCTCCCCTGCCCGTTCCTCTGATAGGCACTAGGCCTGCAGCCTATCAGAGGCCGGCTCAGGCGGCGCGATGATGTCATCGCGCCACCTGAGCCGTACAGCGCGGGACACAGGCCGGAAGAGGCCTGCATCGCATCGCTGGCAGCCTGATGGAGGTAAGTATTAGTGTTAATTTTTTTATTTATTGTAGCAGTCACCGACCGGAGCTCAATTGGGGGCACTGGGGGCATTCTTACTGGCACTGGGGGCATTTTACTGGCACTGGGGGCATTTTTACTGGCACATGGGGCACTTTACTGGCACAGGGGGCATTTCTTACAGGCATATGGGGGCACTTCTTACTGGCACATGATTTTGGGGGGGAATCAATGGGGGGAACTTTTGGCGCATTATTGGGGCGTTTCTTACTGGCATATAATTTGGGGGGCATCTATGGGTGGGGAGCACTTCTTACTGGTACATTATGGGGGTGAAATTTTGGGGGCACTTCTTACTGGCACATTGGAAGCATTATTACTTCTGGGGCACAGTGGGGACATTAGTACTGTTGGGGGCACTATTACTAACAAGTGCACTCTGGCAGAGAATTATTAGTTGGGACTTTGGGGGGCACTATTACTGTGGGGGGCACCCTGGCACAGTATCAGCGCAGTTATTTCTGGGGGACGTTATGTTTACACTATTACTGTCAGGGACACTATTTGCTGTGCGCAGTTATTTTAGGACACTGTGTGCCAATAACTATTGAAGGGCACGATCTGTGTGGTACTACTTTGTTCAGATGACGGGAGGATGATGGAAAAGTAGTAAACTAAGATTTTTTACTGTCAAACTGCAGAGATGAGAAATGGCTGAAAAATGGCATCTGGTCTGAAAGGAGAAGATGAGGAAAGAGAAGATCTATATCAGAGGAGACGTCACTGGATGTAAGAGGTATGGGGCGCTATATTATACTAGATGTAAGAGGTATGGGGCGCTTTATTATACTAGATGTAAGAGGTATGGGGCACTGTATTATACTGGATGTAAGAGGTATGGGGCGCTGTATTATACTGGATGTAAGAGGTATGGGGCGCTGTATTATACTGGATGTAAGAGGTATGGGGCGCTATATTATACTGGATGTAGAGTATGGGGAGCTATATTATACTGGATGTAAGAGGTATGGGGAGCTATATTATACTGGATGTAAGAGGTATGGGGAGCTATATTATACTGGATGTAAGAGGTATGGGGAGCTATATTATACTGGATGTAAGAGGTATGGGCGCTATATTATACTAGATGTAAGAGGTATGGGGCACGTATTATACTGGATGTAAGAGGTATGGGAGCTATATATACTGGATGTAAGAGGTATGGGAGCTATATTATACTGGATGTAAGAGGTATGGGGAGCTATATTATACTGGATGTAAGAGGTATGGGGCGCTATATTATACTAGATGTAAGAGGTATGGGACGCTGTATTATACTGGATGTAAGAGGTATGGGGCGCTGTATTATACTGGATGTAAGAGGTATGGGGAGCTATATTATACTGGATGTAAGAGGTATGGGGAGCTATATTATACTGGATGTAAGAGGTATGGGGCGCTGTATTATACTGGATGTAAGAGGTATGGGGCGCTGTATTAGGCTACATTCACACAAACATTATGTTTTGCAGTCTGCAAATTGCGGATCCGCAAAAAAAGATGATGTTCCGTATGGCATCCGTTTTTTGCAGATTCACTGTAACAATGCCTATCCTTGTCCGCAAATGGACAAAAATAGAAATGGACGTACAGATGCGGACAGCACACAGTGCTCACTGAAGTGAATGGGTCCGCATCTGAGCCGCAAAATATGCAGATTGGAGGCTGCAAAAACAACTGTGGTGTGAATGTAGCCTTCCCTGTATGTTCTGTAGTGATATATGTAATGTTAGGAGGGAAAAGGTTAGGGTGAGAATTTGGTATAGGGGGGGGTGGTCAATTTTTGAATTGGCCGGCAGAAAAGCTACATATCTTTTTGTTTTAAGCCTGAAATCTGGCAAAAGGTTGAAAAGTTCCAGGGGGGGCGAATACTTTTGCAAGGCACTGTATATGTGTTAGCATATGATTCAACTATTATCAAAATTCAGATGAATAATAGAAGGAACTGACAGCAATGATCATCAACTCACCCTCAATATCTTCATAAAAATGCCCTTTCCTTGGAAAGGTGCACACTACACAAGAGACACTAAAGAAAATGCCTGCCAGGAAATGACCCACCTCATTGTCTCTGCTCTGAAGTGAATCCCTTAGGCTTTGCAACAGACATTCTTGATTGTGTGTTAGTTCTTCAGCATTATTTAAATTGCTTGTCAGCTGATGCTGAGATTCCTGTAGTGTCTGTATTGCAGAAACAAAAGGGCACATTATTATGTGAAAACACAATCACCACTAGAGGCTGTCAAACCGGAGTACCCAGAGGAGATCCACGAAAACACTGGAAGAACATACAGAAATTCATGTAGATGTTGTTCATGTAGATTATATAAATCTATAAATCTGGTGCCTCAGTATTGGGTCTGCTAGGACCAGACCAGACACGTTTCGGGGACTTATACAAATGCCCCTTCCTCAGTGGTCTGCAGACATGCTGTTTACTTAGGCACCTTTATATAGTCTGTATCATCCTCAATAGGGGGAGGATTCAAACTGTGGACTGGATCAAACTGTGGACTGGATCGCCAGAATAGCAAAAACATGTGGAATAGGAACATAAAGTGAAAAATTGTGTGGTGGAAAAAATCCATATTAAATAAATAAATAGATAAGACTCTGACAATGATATTAGTGGTAATAAAATGTCTCAATATTATTGCCCATTTTCCGTGTTTCTTTTTCTCATTTGGCGGAGATATCTAAAATGTGGGCTGGATCTTCATAAAGAATGAGTGCATACATAATATTGCTAATCGGCTAGTTTTGAATGGCCTGTGTGGTATTCGTTACATTCCAGTCATCTATAATATTTATTTCTAATTCATTATTTATTTCTATTATGTCCTATATGTTTCAGTGTTTCCTATGGTCTGTATTTGTTCTGTTATTGATGGTCATTTATATTAGTATTTATAAACTAGGCTCAGCTATAACTCTTTCTTTTTGTTTTGATATCTTATATGTTGCAGTATCTCTATTGTGTTCTATGGTCTTTGTTTATGTCTGGTCTCCCATATGCGTATATTTCTTTGACGGGAGAATAAAGGAATATATAGACAATGTATAAGAAATATATTAATCATGTATTAGACTGTGAGTAGAATGGAAAGAGTTTCATGTAGATTTTGTTTTTTTAATATTTTAGTTAAGTGTATTTTGTATTTTTCTTTTGCAAATATTTTCCTATTCTTTTTCTTTTTTCTTTTTGTTATTATTTTGCTGTTTCTTTTTCTGACCCTCCAGATGAAGACAATGTGTGATGAGGATGAAGAAAGAGGGCTAATTGGGATGGGGGCCACCCCAGGAGGGGAGATCGAGGTGCTGGATGACAGCCTGACCTCGATGTCCCATCCAAGAATGGCACCCAACCCACCTGTTACAAAAAGCCGAATATTTCCATCTCTGCGTTCAGTCCTGAGGGGACCATAGAATCAAACTCGAAAATTCTTTTGGATTCTAATCTTGACATATTGAGTATATGATTTCCACCTCTCCACTGTCTTGATACCTTATCTAATGCTGTAAAGGTGAGGCCTGTCGTGTTTTTATTGTGAAATTCTTTGAAGTGTCTGGATACTGTATGTAATTCATAGCCTTTGTGGATATTATTTATGTGTTCTGAAATGCGTATTTTGAGGGGTCTTTTGGTTCTTCCAATGTACTGTTTGGGGATAATGGGCATTGGAGGAGGTAAATAACATCTGTGGTATTACAAGTTAGACAGTCTTTTATGATATATGTCTGAGTATTTGTTGTGGATATGACTTCTGTGATTTTTTTAGGAAATTTTGTAATTTTACAATTTTTGCATCTTCCGCATCTATGAAATCCCTTTGCTGTTAGCCAAGTGTATTTATTTTTTACCTGATTATTTTTAATTGTTAGGGCAATTTTTATTCCTAAATTCGAAGATTTAGTATATGTAATGGATGGGTTTTTCTGGAATCAAAGTGCCTAATATTTTATCTTTTGTGAGTAGATGCCAATGTTTATGTATGATTTTTTCAATCTTTTTGTGTTGTGAGTTGTAGGGAATAATAATTATTAGATGGTCGCCCTGTTTGGTTCTATTTATATTTGTGGTGGGTTGAAAAAAGGTATCTCTGTCCATTTGTCGGACTTTGGTTAGAGCAGATTCTAAAAGGTGTTTCGGATACTTTTTCTTGATAAATTGTTCACTCAATGTTTCTGCTTCTGCCTCAATTTTATTGGATTCTGAACAATTTCTTTTTAGATGTCCAAATTGACTAATTGGGATGTTCTGCAGCCACCTTGGTAGATGGCAACTTGAATACAGGATGTAGTTATTTTTCGTGACTGGTTTTTGATATGTGTTGCAAACAAGTATATCGTCTTTGATTTTTACACATAGGTCTAGAAATTCTACCTGTGTGTCATTTGTATTGGTAGTGAATGTTAAATTATAATTGTTGCTATTGAGATTGTTTATTAAAGTTGTTAGTTCGTCTTTTGTATCTTTACATATGAATATAATATCATCGATATATCTTCGCCAGAGGACCAGACTCTCCCCCCCCCCCAGCTTAGGTCTTATAACCTCTTCTTCCCATTATGCCATGAAGATATTGGCATAGCTGAATCTGGTCCCCATGGCGGTACCCTGTAGTTGACTATAGTGTTCCTGATTAAACCAAAAATAATTGTGTGTAAGAATGAACTGAATGCCTTCTAAAATAAACAGAATCTGTTTCTCATGGATGGTAGTGTTATTGGTGAGATGATGTTTAGTTGCTTGAATCCCTAGGTTGTGATCGATGGTGGTGTAAAGTGAATTAACATCTATGGTACCAATTAGCCAATGGGGTTTTAGTTGTATCTTTTCAAGTGTGGAAATGATATCTGTCGTGTCCTTGATGTATGATGGGTTAAGTTTAACTGTGGGTTGAAGAATTTTGTCAATATACTGCGATAGGTTTGATGTGATGGATCCGATACCCGATATTATGGGTCTGCCAGGTGGGTTTATTGGATTTTTATGGACTTTCGGTAAACAATAGAATACTGGGAGGCGTTTTTGTGTTGAGGTGATGTACCTAAATTCTTTGTCTAATAGAATACCCTCTTTCAGACCTCTATTACAGCATTCCAATAGTTGTTTATAGAAAATTTCAGTAGGGTCTGCTGTGAGTTTTTTATATGTTAGTTCGTCCCTCAACTGTCTGGAGCATTCCTTATTATATCTGCTGGGCGTATGGTGATGTTCTCATTTTGTTGTAATTCTTTGATGGCAATGATCTCTTTTTTGGTTAAGTTGTTCTTTATTGGTCCCTGTTTAATCTTCCTAAATGAAGCTATTTCCTGACTTATTTCTTGTTTGGGGTATTTTCTCGATTTATCTTTTAGATCTGTATGAATGTATGTGTAATTGTTCTGTATTTCATGTTCTAGAGGGTTTTTAATAAAGTATCTGGTCCTCTGGTGAAGATTTATCGATAATATTATATTCATATGGAAAGATACAAAAGACGAACTAACAACTTTCATAAACAATCTCAATAACAACAATTATAATTTAACATTCACTACCAATACAAATGATACACAGGTAGAATTTCTAGACCTATGTGTAAAAATCAAAGACGATATACTTGTTTGCAACACATCAAAAACCAGTCACAAAAAATAACTACATCCTGTATTCAAGCTGCCATCTACCGAAGTGGCTGAAGAGCATCCCAATTAGTCAATTTAGACTTCTAAAAAGAAATTGTTCAGAATCTAATAAATTTGAGGAAGAAGCAGAAACATTGAGTGAACAATTTATCAAGAAAAAATATCCGAAACACCTTTTAGAATCTGCTCTAACCAAAGTCCGACAAATGGACAGAGATACCTTTTTTCAACCCACCACAAATATAAATAGAACCAAACAGGGCGACCATCTAAGAATTATAATTCCCTACAACTCACAACACAAAAAGATACAAAAAAATAATTCATAAACACTGGCATCTACTCACAAAAGATAAAACATTAGGCACTTTGATTCCAGAAAAACCATCCATTGCATATACTAAATCTTCGAATTTAGGAATAAAAATTGCCCCAACAATTTAAAATAATCAGGTAGGGGGCGGAGCTTGCCAATGACGGAGTAAGCAGCGCGTCTCTTCAGCTCCTGAACACCTCCGGCATATGTACCGAATCCAGGGTTTCCACTTCATTCCTTTTGCAAGATGGGACGCAGGAAAGGTCCAGCTTCCACCCCGGCGCCAGCAGACCGGGAATCCAGAGATATATCCCGCTTTTTCGGCTCGTCATCTCAACCACCTGGGCCTGAGGAAGATGGAGCGCCCGCCATTACAGCGAGAGAGACACGCAACGAGGCCCTGGTGTTATCACCACAAGGCCTAAACCCCTTGGCCCCAGAGTTTCCTACCATCCAGGAGTCTATGATAGCGTCCTCGCCTTCCTCCTACGTGGCTGCTGTAAGTCCCAGCTCAGCCACTCCTTCCTCACCCTCGCTCTCCAGGCTCGCGGCAGGGTCGGCGGGCTCTTCTCCAGTGTGTGGCAGCTCTCCGGCGGCGGGAGTTGGGAGTGGAGGAGGCCCGATGTGTCCTGATGGAGACTGGGACTGGAAACAACACCTGAAGGCCTTACCTACCAAAATGGAGATGAATGCCTTGTTTACAAGGCTGGAGGCCTCACACAAGAAAAACATGGAATCTCTCCACCATGATATTAAGCACGTGGGCCAGAGGGTGGAAGACATGGAGGAACTACAAGAGCAGGTGCTCGGTGTCTTGGACTCACATCAGAAGGTGCTCACAGATCACTCCATGCAAATCCAAGACCTCTGGACGCAATTAGACGACATAGAAAACAGAAACAGGAGAAATAACTTGCACATCAGAGGCCTTCCTGAGTCGGTAGCTCCTCCAGACCTCGAAAGGTGGGCACATGAGTTCTTTAGCAAACTGCTACAGAAAAGCTCAGATTCCAACATAGAAATTGATTGCATTCACAGAGCCTTGGGCCCTAAATCTGGCGACCCCACACGTCCTCGGGACATAATTTGTCGCATCCACTTTTATAAAGACAAGGAAGCCATCCTCAAAGCCTCAAGGGATGCAGGCACCCTGCTATTCGAGAACAAGGAACTGCTCATCTTACCCGATCTTGCCAGGCGCACTTTGATACTCCGTAAGGCTATGAAACCGCTACTGACCTTACTTAAAGATTGTGGTATACTCTATAGATGGGGTTACCCCTTTCATCTTCAGCCAGTACGGTTGCTATTCGCTCTTGACTTCTTTTTCCCCCACTTAGGGATTCTTGCACTTAGTGCAACTAGTGACTGAAGTCACATTAGAATTAAGTGAGCTGACTTCCAGCTCTTTTTGGTTTCTCATTGTATTGTGTCTTTTTGTTGTTCTCCCAGTCTCCACGTCTTTGTGCCCTTGTGTGTGTGTTTTCTCCTTGATCCTTCCCTTATCCTTTTCCCTCCCTTTTCTTTCTTTTTGTGACTTTAGCTTGATACTTACAGGTAACGTTCGTACATTTTGTCACCAGCATGTCAACACACCTGTCATTCTGTACGTTTAATGCTAGGGGTATTAACCTTCCAGAAAAACATAGCCAGATTCTTTATAGATTCCATAAGAGAGTGATGATTCTCATGTTCCAGAAAACCCACTTTAAGGCTTCCTCTATCCCTAAATGTACCAATAGATACTACACCCAATGGTTTCATGGCCCAAACCCAGTCAGGAAGGCTGGTGGAGTGTCTATTGCATTTCACAAATCCTTCCGACCTACTAGATTGTCCTCACAAATAGACCCCAGAGGTAGATTCTACTTTCTTAAGCTGTCCATACATGATGCCATTTTCACCATTGCTAATGTTTATTTCCCTAACCAGGGTCAGATTCCGTTTGGCTCCAGAGTTCTGAGGAGACTAGACAGGTTTGCAGATGGTTCACAGATCATTCTGGGTGGTGACCTCAACATGGTGATGGATCCAGGAGTCAATACATCCTCGGGTAAGTCCTCCATCTCTCCCTGATCGTTGCGTGTGTTCAGGTCCAGAATTCGAGCTCTCCGTCTGATTGACCTTTGGAGGGTGCTGCATCCAGGTGTCCGGGACTATAGTCATTTTTCATCAGCCCACAATAGCTACGGCAGGTTAGATCACCTCTTTATTTCGCAGAAACTTTGATACCAATCCCCGATGCTCCATAGATAACAGGATCTGGTCAGATCATGCCCCAGTTTTTGGATTACTCAACCCTACCTTAATTCACCCTCGCTCTTATACATGGAGACTAAATGACAACCTCCTCAATGACACTACAGCCATACCAATTCAGTGGGAGGCGTTGAAATGCGTCCTGAGGGGAATTTTTATCTCTCATGGGGCCAGACTCAAAAAGGAGAGATCACATAAACTAGTGACCCTCTTTGCTGAACTGGACCACAAAGAGTCGGCCAACAAGGCTTCCCCGACGGACCAACTCAAAGCGGAAATCTCTGACATACGCCACCAGATCCTAAAGATATTAGACCAAAAATCGTTCGGTGTGAGAGACAAAATTAGGTAAGGATACTATGAATATGGGGACAAATGTGGGAGGTGGTTGGCCAGAGCACTACATCCGCGATCCCCTCTCTCCCATGTCTCATCTATATCCACATCTTCTGGGGGCGTGGTGCAGGCTCCATCTGAAATCACGTCTGAATTTTGTCCCTATTATGCATCTCTCTATAATCTAGGAGCCAGCCCTCCAGTTGGGGGGAAACCCTTTTCTGGAAGAGATCCATCAATATCTGGATACCTTCGGACCTAAGAGCATTCCTTCCTCTTTATCTCTGGATTTAGAAGGGGACTTTTCTTTATTTGAGCTCCAGGCCATAGTCAGGTATCTCAAGTCGGGGAAAAGTCCTGGTCCGGACGGCCTGACACCTCGCTTTTACAAGGTCCTGATAGAGGCTCTCTCCCCTTTTATGTTACGAAGATTTAATGCCATCTCGTAGAGCTGCCAGTTCACCCAACAGTCCTTACAGGTCTATATCACGGTCATACCCAAGCAGGGCAAGGACCCCTCCTTATGCGCCAGTTACAGGCCCTTTCTCTACTCAATGTAGATTTAAAAATATACGCCAAATTACTGGCTGTGCGCCTGCACCCCCATATACCAGGGTGTATCCATAGAGAACAGGTGGGTTTTGTCCCGGGGAGGGAGGCCAGGGATAATACCCTGAAGACCATAAGTTTGATACATAAAGCCCGCTCCTTGAAATCTCCACTGTGCCTTCTTGCTGTAGACGCAGAGGAGGCCTTTGATAGGGTGAACTGGCAGATCTTGAAAGGGACGTTGACCCGAGCGGGGTTGGGGAAAAAAATGATAGCAAGGATTCTGGTTCTATATACATCACCTACTGCACAGGTTAGAGTAAATGGTTTGCTGTCTGAACCTTTCCCCATAATGAATGGCACCCGTCAGGGATGCCCCCTTTCCCCATTTCTATACATTCTGGTGATGGAAGCACTGTCCAATGCCCTTAGAGCAAATGCAACAATTAGGGGATTCCAATTAGGTAGCGTGGAACATAAGCTCTCACTATTTGCGGACGACCTGCTGGTATATCTTACCTCTCCCAGAATTAGTTTACCCTCGGTTCTCCAGGAATTTGCTCTTTTTGGCCGTTTAAGCAACTTCAAGGTGAATGTCCAGAAGTCAGAAATACTGAACATCACTCTCCACAGTACGGAGGTGACCCACCTTCAGGAATCATTCTCCTTTCGCTGGGCCAATTCCTCAATTAAGTATCTGGGTATACATATCCCTGCCAATCCAACCCATTTATGTAATCTTAATTACAAACCTCTGTTACGCTCCATTGAGGCCAATCTCCAGACATGGTCCCCTCTTCAGGTTTCCTGGTTTAGACGGATAAACGCGCTAAAGATGGACACCTTACCGCGTCTCTTATATCTATTTCAGACCATCCCGTGTGAGATCCCATACATATTTTTCACTCGGCTAAAGAAGATGGCCTCCCGCTTTGTATGGAGTAGCGGAAGAGCTAGGATAAGTCATACAGTCCTGACCTGTCCGAAAAGACTGGGAGGAGTAGGTCTTCCGGACTTTCTCCTATATTATAGAGCATCAGTGGCCAAATGTGTATTGGATTTGCTCCATAATAGAAAGTCGAAATTGTGGGTAGAGTTGGAGCACGCCCAGGCCTTGCGAGAGGTATCGGCAGTCTTCTGGATGGAGCCATCCCTAATCCCTAACCTCCAGCTCTCCCCTCTGCTGGTCTACTTGGCAAAGGCGTGGCATAAATTTGCCCTTGCGTCTGGTCTGATGACTGCTCCTAGTCCTCTCACGGTTGTTCCTGCCCATGGCTCTTTTCCTCCTGGTTTACGGGATCATCTTATGCATAACCTCCCAGACGGGAAACCTGTTAGGGTCCAAGACCTGTATGATAGCAATGGTATGCGTCCGCTCACTAATCTCACACATATTTTGGTAGAATCCCCAGGCAGATGGTTTACCTATCTTCAACTACGTAGTTTTATTAAGTCCCTGGCACCTGGTCCACAGCTGTGTAAGTCTCTCACCGAGTTTGAAAAACTGTGCGTGGCTGATTCTGCACCTGGACACGCTATCACGCACCTATACAACATACTTATTAAGGGAGAGATGGGGGACAAAGCCATTAACTGTGCTCCCCATGCACCAAACTACATTGTAGCTTGGGAGAAGGAGTTAGGTGAATCCTTAACGGCTGAGCAATGGAACAGAGCCCTATTGTTCACTCATACTGCTTCAGTGTCCTGTAGGCTACAGGAGCTTAATTATAAGATATTAACACAATGGTACAGGACTCCGGTAAAGCTGCACCGTTTTTATCCCTCAGTTCCCAACACTTGTTGGCGATGCTCGAGCGAGGTGGGAAGTATGCTCCACATATGGTGGGAATGTCAGGGAGTGGCATCCTTTTGGAAAGACATCTTCTCCTTGTACAACACTCTTTACCGGAGTAACATACCTGCTTCTCCTAGAGTGGCATTGCTATCAATCTTTCCTGGTAGAATTAAGCAGGTTAAAAAAGGTGCTCTCAGGCTCTTTATCTTAGCAATGAGACAAATCATTCCTCGCAAGTGGAGATCACCTGATCATCTCCTGAGGATAACATGGCCATCTGCCCTGGATGTCCTCATTCATGTTGAGGAACTGAGAGCCACAGACCAGGATAGATTGTCTCCTTATATGCAAGCTGTGGAACCCTGGCAACAATTCCGTAGTTCATTGCAGTTTTCGGACTGGTTACAAAATGGTATCATCGCTTCTCAGGGCCTTCTTTTTCCTTCCCTCTTCCCTTTATTCCTCATGTGTCTGTCCCCATTGTCATATAGTTCATACTTTTTCCTTTGTATTTTGTTATTTATAACACCCTTGAGGTTATGGCAGAGAAGCAGTAGATGGTAGGATGGAGGCACTTGCTCTGCCCTGGGTGTATTCAGTTACCATGACTATTACTTCAGACCCCCTGTGGTCGCTGTTTATATCATCAGATGTAACTTATTTGTATTGTTTCTTGCTTTGCTGATTTACATATTATTCTGTTTGAACTTATGTGTAATGTTTATTATGTCTCTTAAGTGATAAAACTAATAAAAAGAGATTGAACCATAAAATAATCAGGTAAAAAATAAACACACTTGGCTAACTGCAAAGGGATTTTATAGATGCGGAAGATGCAAAAATTGTAAAATTACAAAATTTCCTAAAAAAATCACAGAAGTCATATCCACAACAAATACTCAGACATATATCATAAAAGACTGTCTAACTTGTAATACCACAGATGTCATTTACCTCCTCCAATGCCCATGCAAACAGTACATTGGAAGAACCAAAAGTCCCCTCAAAATACGCATTTCAGAACACATAAATAATATCCACAAAGGCTATGAATTACATACAGTATCCAGACACTTCAAATAATTTCACAATAAAAACGTGACAGGCCTCACCTTTACAGCATTAGATAAGGTATCAAGACAGTGGAGAGATGGAAATCATATACTCAATGTGTCGAGATTAGAATCCAAAAGAATTTTCGAGTTTGATTCTATGGTCCCCTCAGGACTGACCGCAGAGATGGAAATATTCGGCTTTTTGTAAGAGGTGGGTTGGGTGCCATTCTTGGATGGGACATCGAGGTCAGGCTGTCATCCAGCACCTCGATCTCCCCTCCTGGGGTGGCCCCCAACCCAATTAGCCCTCTTTCTTCATCCTCATCACACATTGTCTTTATCTGGAGGGTCAGAAAAAGAAACAGCAAAATAATAACAAAAAGAAAAAGAAAAAGAATAGGGAAATATTTGCAAAAGAAAAATACAAAATACACAACTAAAATATTAAAAAAACAAAATCTACATAATACTCTTTCCATTCTACTCACAGTTAATACATGATTGATATATTTCTTATACATTGTCTATATATTCTTATATTCTTCCGTCAAAGAAATATACGCATATGGGAGACCAGACATAAACAAAGACCATAGAACACAATAGAGATACTGCAACATATAAGATATCAAAACAAAAAGAGTTATAGCTGAGCCTAGTTTATAAATAATAATATAAATGACCATCAATAACAGAACAAATACAGACAATAGAAACACTGAAACATATAGGACATAATAGAAATAAATAATGAATTAGAAATAAATATTATAGATGACTGGAATGTAAGAACAAATACCACACAGGCCATTCAAAGCAGATTAGCAATATTATGTATGCACTCATTCTTTATGAAGATCCAGCCCACATTTTAGATATCTCCGCCAAATGAGAAAAAGAAACACGGAAAATGGGCAATAATATTGAGACATTTTATTACCACTAATATCATTGTCAGAGTCTTATCTATTTATTTATTTAATATGGATTTTTTCCACCACACAATTTTTCACTTTATGTTCCTATTCCACATGTTTTTGCTATTCTGGCGATCCAGTCCACAGTTTGATCCAGTCCACAGTTTGATCCAGTCCACAGTTTGAATCCTCCCCCTATTGAGGATGATGCAGACTATATAAAGGTGCCTAAGTAAACAGCATGTCTGCAGACCACTGGGGAAGGGGCATTTGTATAAGTCCCCGAAACGCGTCTGGTCCGGTCCTAGCAGACCCAATACTGAGGCACCAGATTTATAGATTTATATAATCTAATCCTAGGATTACTTCTATTTGCAAAAAAAACATCTTACCATAAGGTATATCTCATACCCCAGGACTAATCAGAACAGCTCCCTGAAACAGAGCATCCTGCAGACATACGAAGTCTCTGAACAAATCTTCCCGCGGGAACCCATGTGGGACGCCGCCTGGAACAGAGAAAGAGCGCGCAGCACGAACCTCTTCTTGCTGCCAGCGCTGAACAGTAACTACGATCGCAGGAGCCGGGACATCAAGGAGACTGACTAGTGCATTCAACTAAATCCCAGGAGGAACTAAATCCCAGGAGGGGTAACGTTATTTAACGTTAAAATACCAATTCTTAGGAATGATCCTGGACTTACTGTCTATGCTTATGTAATATACCTTTAGTAGGACATAAGCATTCACAGAATAGTGACTCACTACTTATTGTTTTTATCTATATTTTCATTTTTACATTTTTTTTCATTTTTATATACCAGAAACCTTTCATATGGACTTTTGATTTTTATTGATTATCTGCCACTCATATATTTTTATCTAAGCGCTGGGATATTATTTTATGCATAGATTAAATAAACACGTCATTAATTTACTATTGTACTCCAATTGTATCATATTGATATCACTTTCTATTTTTACGGTCATTTACAGATTGAGTTTTATTACCTACTGCAATTACTATTATTACTATTATTGTAGGCTACACACTATACCACAATCACTAACAGCCACATATTGCAACCTATCTAGGTGAGGAGTGTGCCCATCTAATCCTATCAGTTTCTTGTTCCATTTCTCTAAAAGGCTAGGGGTAAGCCGCAGATAGGTGCACCTCCAATCCACTGCATAAGAGCTGGTGAGCCACTATCTATCCTGACATTTAGATGTTGCCCTTGGTTGGATTTGAAACTTGGATTCCATTACTGAAAGGTACCAGTGAGCCACTGTGCTGCCCGCTGCAGTTTTCCATCAGCTAAAGGGATTATCCTTGAAATAATATTGATGACATACTCTCAGGATAGGCCATAAAGATCAGATCGGCAGGGATCCGACAACTGGAAACCCTACCTCTTCCTAGGCCATGTGACATTACCGTAAATCAGTCACATGGCCTAGCTGCAGCTCAGCCCCACTGATGTAAAAGGGACTGAGCTGCAATACCAAGCACAGCCACTATTCTATGCATGGCGCTGTGCTTGCTAAGTGTCCGGGAGGCTACAGTGATCACTGGAGATTCTGTGAGTGCCTGGAACAGATGATCGGCTGGGGTGCCAGGACTCGGACCCCCAGCCGTGTGATAATCATGACCTATGCTGTGGATAAGCCATCATTATAATTTCCTGGATGAACTACAGAAGATTTGTAACAGGTGTTTGCAAAGGAAAAGGCTGGCTTCTGCACATAGTACTGTCTCTTTAAATGATATTTGTGCAGTCAAGAAGTTTATATATGATCAGCTCAGGTCCTGACTGCAGACACTGTTACTGTCCCCAATTATAAAACCAAACTTTCTACCCAGTAATTCAATCTACTTAACTAAATATATCTTCTTCACAATCTGTACATTGTCCGTGCAAGACGCCAAAATGGCTTCTTATATGTCTAATGCAGATAGGGCAGACACATCCTGTCATATCAGTGGCTGAGCTCCCAACAGCGTCTGTGCTTCAGAGTTAGCAGAGGCTGATAGACCAGCCAATATCCTCCCTCCTTATTGGCTGTCAGGCTGATTTAAAAGCATTGTGGTTAAGCTGGTCTGTAAGGGCCCCACAAGTTTGGCTCAGGCACAAAGGAGCTAACCTGATACAACTGATATATGTGAATTAGTTATTAGTAGAAAACTTCAATGGGAATGTTCATAAAAGTCCAGTTTTCATTCACATGAGAGAATACTGAGAAAATATTGCAGCAACTATAAGAGATACATGGAAAAGCCTGCCCCTTAGAGGATATTTATGGATGCTTATCAATAAAGTAGAAGAGTTGATTAAGTTTAATAAGACAATACTGAAGGGTCAAAGCAAATACCTTGATAATATCCTTAGACTCCTGCAATTTTTCTTGAAGTGCTTGAACTTCCATCTCTGATTTATGTAGATTTTGGGCCTGTTGTGACAGCAAAGTTTCATATTGAGTTGCATCATGACCCTTTTTTTCAGCCAAATTCTGCAGAGAACAAAAAGAATATTGCATGACTAGATTAATATTTTCTTGGGAAAATTTATAACAGAGAAATAGAAATTAACATTTTCTTTTGACTGCCTTGCCAACTCACATTATTTATATAGTCATTTATGGTACATTAATAGGATGTATTGTGGTAATAGAGAACTTGTATTTTGGTGCCAAGGCTAAACCATTATACAGGGAAATAAGAAAAGGTTACAGCAGGATTCGAAATTAGAGGGGAAATCAGAGAAAGAAAGAAACAGACAGAAATTACAGAGCTGCAATCTGTTTCCTCTTGGTCAGAGCTTTAATGCTTCATTTAGACTGCCCAATTGTTGGGCGGATTATCTGGAACCTACGGACGCAGATTATCTGGTTCCTACGGACGCTTGTTGCTAGAAATCTGCCACATGATATACAAATGTTGCAAGAATACAGTAAAGTGCAAGTTACAGACAAGTGGACAGGTTAACAAGTGGCCATAGTTTAACACAAGGACATAGGGACTAAGGTTTGGTACATTTTCTTGGTGCATTGTTTGTATTCTAAAAAGTTCCATGATTCACCCCTTTCTGACCAGCACCGTACATGTACAGCGCTGGTTGGGTTTTTGACCCCTTCCTAACATGTGACATTCTACTACGTCAAAGTGGGAAGTGACTTGTTGCAAATTGACATAATAGTACGTCATGCTGATGGAGCGGGCACAGGAGCTGCTGTATCCAGCACCATCGCTGAAAATGCTGATGTCGACAGATTAAGCCCTTATATGCCGCTGTTAATGCTGACCACAGCATACAGGAGATTCACAGAAAGAGGGGGCTCCCTCTGTCTCTCCGTCGCCTAGGAGACCCACTGTCTGGGTCTCCTAGGCAACTTTCAGTGTGAAACTGACAGTTGCAATGCAGTACAATTCAGCATATATTGTACTACATTGAAACAGGGATCAGACAACCAAAAGTTGAAGCTCCATACTGGAACCAAAATGAAATGAAGTGAAAAAAAAAATTCCAGTTAAAAAAACTGCTCCTTTCCCCCCCATCAAGCCATTTTTAATAAAAAAAAATAAAATAAAGACATGTTAGTTATCGCCAAGTCCGTAAAATATCACATGATCTACCCTATCAGATGCACACTGTAAAAAAAAAAAAAATAAATAAAAACGGTGCCAAAACAGCCACTTTTTGGTCACAAATGTATCCAAAAAAAAAGTACCAATACAAAAATCAACTTTTCCCTCAAACAACAAGTCCTCACACAAAACAATTGCTAGAAAAAAAATTACAAAAATGGTGACTTTTTTTTTTTTCAAAAAACTGCTCTTATTGTGTAAAAGTGAAACAAAAAAAATAGATATATTGGCATCATAATGACCTGCTCTATAAAAATATTATATGATATATCCTGTCAGGTGAATGCCATAAAAACTGTGTCAAAACAGGCAGTTTTTGGTCACCTTGCCTCACAAAAAGTGTTACAGGGAGAAATCAAAAATCATTTGTACCCCAAAATTGCACTAAATCACTAAAAACGAGACTTCACACAAGACCAATGCCAACTTCATAAATTTTTGCTACATGGTGAACGCTGCAATAACATAACACAAAAAGCAATAGCAGAATTGCTGCCTTTTCTTTATCATGATTCCCAAAAAGTGAAATAAAAAGCAATGTACCCCAAAATAGAAGAAATGATAAATGTATGGTTGTCAGAAAATAGCTGTACTGGTATCCTAGAGGCTGTTCAAACGCAACACGGCCTTCATAAATCAATCCATCAAAACATCTGCAAAAGCCAAATTGTGGTCTCTTTCAGTTTATGTCCACATTTATGGCGTTTCCGTACCTAGTAGTACCCGTCTAACCAGAGGCGTAGCTACAACTGACTAGGCCCCACAGCAAATTTTGGGCCCCCCCCCTCCATTGTGTGTGCATATGTAAGGGTGGGTTCACATCACGTTTTTGCCATCTGTTTGACATACATGTAGTAAAAAAGTGATATCACAGAGTAGCACACTATGCTTTTCTATTCTGCGAAGTCTGTTAAAAAAAAACCATATATGTTATATCATTTTTTTTTTTTTTTTTACAACGGAACTCTATGGTAGCGGATGCCACTGTATGTGACCTGATTAAACGTGATGTGAAACTAGCCTTAGTGTGCCATAACAGTGCCAAGTGCCAAGCACTAGTACTCAACGGAGTGGCGTGGCAGAGAAGGGAGGCTGCCATGTACTGTATGCTATAGTACAGAAGGCTGGCAGAGCGCACAGCCTAGTCCTGGTGATCAGGGGTGTGGACTGTGTTCCCCAAGGCTCATTTACACTATTGGGAACTCCACAGTATCATGTACTAGAATCTACAGTATATACTGTAAAGATATTTGTCCTACCCCCAAATAATAATACATTTAGTGACTATATAATCACTAACATACAAAGACTAAATAATACCGCCATACTGAATAATAACTCATACCATGACTGGATAACAAAACACTATAATGTTATAGCCCAATATCATAACTGGATAACACCACCATACAGTGACTGGTTAAAACCACCAAACAGTGACTTGTTAACACCGCCCCACAATGACTGAATAATACCGCCACACAGTGACTGGTTAAAACCGCCACACAGTGACTGGTTAACACCGCCACACAGTGACTGGATAACACCGCCACACAGTGACTGGATAACACCGCCACACAGTGACTGGATAACACCGCCACACAGTGACTGGATAACACCGCCACACAGTGACTGGATAACACCGCCATACAGTGACTGGATAACACCGCCATACAGTGACTGGATAACATCGCCATACAGTGACTGGGTAACACCACCATACAGTGACTAGATACCAGAGTATAAGAGGGCACAGTATAGTATATGACCAGGGGCACAGTATAGAGTATAAGGGGCACTGTACGGTTATGGTAAGGAGGCAGAATGCAGGGTATGAGGGCATAGTACAGGTTAGTAGGCACAATATAGGGTATTACAGGGCATAGTAGAGGTTAGGGGTACCCCCTTATGCTCCTGTAATGTGCCTCCTACAGGGGTATTATAATGGAGCATAGTGCAGGGTATAGGGCACAGTATAGGGCAAGGGGCACAGTACAGGGCAGGGGGGGACACAGTGCAGCTTAGGGGGCACAGTACAGGGCAGGGGGGAAACAGTGCAGCCTTGGGGGTACAGTACAGCATAGGGGGCACAGGGCAGGAGGCACACAGTGCTGCATAGGGGGTACAGTACAAGAGGCACAATACAGTGCCTCTTTTTGGGGGTCTTCAAATGTGACATCGTGCCTGAAAATTATTCCTGTGAAATCTGCCCTTCAAAAGCCATATGGTGCTTTTTACCTTCTGAGCCATTCCTTGTGCCTATACAGAAGTATGCAAGCACATTTGATGTTTCCATATTCTGGAGAAAATATGTAACAAATTGTGGGGCACATTTTCTCCTGCCATCCATTGTGAAAATTGAAAATGTGGGTCTAAACTGACATTTTCTTGTAAAAAAATATAATTTTCCTTTTCACAGCCAAGTATTTTAATGTATTCTATGAAATGCTTGTTGGGTCTAAGTGCTCAGGACACCCCTTGAAAAATTCATTGGGGTGTAGTTTTCAAAATGAGGTCAGTTTTTGGTGACTATAGGGGTGCATCAGGGGGTCTTCACATGTGACATAGCACCTGAAAATTATCCCAGTGAAATCTACCCTCCAAAATGGTCTCTCCTTCCCTTCTGAGCCCAGCGGTGTGCCCTTTGGTTGTTAACCCTTGCTGTGTTACAGTAAAAATGGATTAAAAGGAGTTTGTCACCACTATATGACCATATACAGCGCTTACATGGCTCTGTTGCACAGCTACACATGAATGTAATGGTACCTTTCTTATTTTCTTTAGACTTGCACATGCAGTAAAACCGCTGTTTAATTTACATGCAAATGAGCACTCGCAAGTGACCAGGGGCGGTGTTCAATGAGTAGGAGCCCAGGCTGCTCTGCCTTCTTTCATGGTTACTCCTCCCCGGCCTCTGCCTTTGCCCACCCTCCTTGTATGACACAAGGAAATAGGAGGGCAGTCAAAGGCAAAGGCTGAGGAGGATTTAAAAGAAGAGAAATTTAAGTTTTGAAAATTCCAAATCTTTATTTACCACTGTCATGAAGTACAATGTGTCACAAGAAAACAGTCTCAGAATGGCTTAGATAAGTAAAATTGTTCCAAAATTATTACTACAAGTGACATGTCAGATTTGCAAAAATTGGCCTGATCTTTTGCACAACAGAGACCCATAGCTAATGTCTGATCAGCGATAATGCAAATCACAGACATTTAAACCCACAGATGCCGTGGTATTTGCAGTGATCAGGGGAGCCGCTTGCTCCTTATGATAGCCTCAGCCCCTCTGAAGGTTCTGAGGCCATCACAGCAATAGCTCCTATGAATGCTTTCCAGTGGCACAATGCCCATAGGCTGAAATGGTAATTCACTGCAGTTTAACAATTGCTTGTTAAAGTCCCCTAAGGGAACTTAAAATATGTGTAAGAAAAGGAAAAAAA
Source organism: Rhinella marina (assembly GCA_900303285.1). Lineage (NCBI taxonomy): Eukaryota > Metazoa > Chordata > Amphibia > Anura > Bufonidae > Rhinella > Rhinella marina. The sequence continues at coordinate 38,185 of ONZH01024510.1, read as the reverse complement.
ACATTTTAAATATAAAAAATTCAAATCACCCCCGTTTTTACATAATAAAAACATAAATAAAAGCATTCATTTTAGGACATGGTCAGATACTATGGGGAAAAAAGTATTTAGTCAGCCACCAATTGTGCAAGTTCTCCCACTTAAAAGGATGAGAGAGGCCTGTAATTGACATCACAGGTAGACCTCAGCTATGAGAGACAAAATGAGAAAACAAATCCAGAAAATCACATTGTCTGATTTTTAAAGAATTTATTTGCAAATTATGGTGGAGAATAAGTATTTGGTCAATAACAAAAGTTCATCTCAATACTTTGTTATATATCCTTTGTTGGCAATGACAGAGGTCAAATGTTTTCTGCAAGTCTTCACAAGGTTGGCCACACTGTTGCTGGTATGTTGGCCCATTCCTCCATGCAGATCTCCGCTAGAGCAGTGATGTTTTGGGGCTGTCGCTGGGCAACGCGGACTTTCAACTCCCTCCCAAAGGTTTTCTATGGGGTTGAGATCTGGAGACTGGCTAGGCCACTCCAGGACCTTGAAATGCTTCTTACGAAGCCACTCCTTCGCTGCCCTGGCGGTGTGCTTGGGATCATTGTCATGCTGAAAGACCCAGCCAAGTTTCATCTTCAATGCCCTTGCTGATGGAAGGAGGTTTGCACTCAAAATCTCACGATATATGGCCCCATTCATTCTTTCATGTACACGGATCAGTCGTCCTGGTCCCTTTCACCATAGTGGAGTTTGGAGTGTGACTGTTTGAGGTTGTGGACAAGTGTCTTTTATACTGATAAGTTCAAACAGGTGCCATTACTACAGGTAATGAGTGGACAGAGGGGCCTCTTAAAGAAGAAGTTACAGGTCTGTGAGAGCCAGAAATCTTGCTTGTTTGTAGGTGACCAAATACTTATTTTCCACCATAATTTGCAAATAAATTATTTAAAAATCAGACAATTCTGGATTTCTGGATTTGTTTTCTCATTTTGTCTCTCATAGTTGAGGTCTACCTATGATGTCAATTACAGGCCTCTCTCATCTTTTTAAGTGGGAGAACTTGCACATTTGGTGGCTGACTACCGTATTTTTCGCCCTATAAGACGCACTTTTTTTTCCCCCAAAAGTAGGGGGGAAAATGCTGTGCGTCTTATAGGGCGAATACAAGTGAGCGCTTCCATAAGGAAGCGCTCACTTGTACGTAGGGACCCCCATCAGACCTCAGATCAGCCCACCCAGCCACTTATAAAGGTCATAGTGCGTGCCGGCAGGGAAGAGAGAAGAGCGCGGAGCGTGGGACCGGACGGCAGCGGCAGCGCAGAACAGGTACGGTAAGTATGGTCTTTATAAGTGGCTGGGTGGGCTGATCTGAGGTCTGATAGGGGCACAAGACGCTAATCTGAGGTCTGATGGGGGCACATTCTGCTGATGTGAGGTCTGATGGGGGCACATTCTGCTGATGTGAGGTCTGATGGGGGCACATTCTGCTGATGTGAGGTCTGATGGGGGCACATTCTGCTGATGTGAGGTCTTATGGGGGCACATTCTGCTGATTTGAGGTATGATGGGGGCACATTCTGCTGATTTGAGGTATGATGGGGGCACATTCTGCTGATCTGAGGTCTGATGGGGGCACATTCTGCTGATTTGAGGTATGATGGGGGCACATTCTGCTGATCTGAGGTATGATGGGGGCACATTCTGCTGATTTGAGGTATGATGGGGGCACATTCTGCTGATTTGAGGTATGATGGGGGCACATTCTGCTGATTTGAGGTATGATGGGGGCACATTCTGCTGATTTGAGGTATGATGGGGGCACATTCTGCTGATTTGAGGTATGATGGGGGCACATTCTGCTGATTTGAGGTATGATGGGGGCACATTCTGCTGATTTGAGGTATGATGGGGGCACATTCTGCTGATTTGAGGTATGATGGGGGCACATTCTGCTGATCTGAGGTCTGATGGGGGCACATTCTGTTGATCTGAGGTCTGATGGGGGCACATTCTGCTGATCTGAGGTCTGATGGGGGCACATTCTGCTGATCTGAGGTCTGATGGGGGCACAGTGAGATGGTATGGGGGCACAGGGGGCTGATATGGGGGTCTGATGTGATGTCCTTAAATTTATGGGCAGTCTGATAAGAGGATCTGATGAAAAATATTTTTTTCTTATTTTCCTACACTAAAACCTAGGTGCGTCTTATGGGCCGGTGCGTCTTATAGGGCGAAAAATACGGTAAATACTTTTTTTCCCCACTGTATCATAGTCATGTATCAGAATAATGACAGTGTGAGGCAAAACGTCTGACTTTATCGGTCAGCATCAAAGTCAGAATGAGTTATACAGGGTGGGCCATTAATATGGATACACCTAAATAAAATGGGAATGGTTAGTGATATTAACTTCCTGTTTGTGGCACATTAGTATATGGGAGGGGGAAAAATTTTCAAGATGGGTGGTGACCATGGCAGCCATTTTGAAGTCGGCCATTTTGGATCCAACTTTAGTTTTTTTCAATGGGAAGAGGATCATGTGACACATCAAACTTATTGAGAATTTCACTAGAAAAACAATGGTGTGCTTGGTTTTAACATAACATTATTCTTTCATGAGTTATTTACAAATTTATGGCCACTTATAAAATGTGTTCAAAGTGCTACCTATTGTGTTGGATTGTCAATGCAACCCTCTTCTCCCACTCTTCACACACTGATAGCAACACCACAGAAGAAATGCTAGCACAGGCTTCCAGTATCCGTAGCTTCAGGTGCTGCACATCTCGTATCTTCACAGCATAGACAATTGCCTTTAGATAACCCCAAAGATAAACTTTTATGTGAATGGTGAAGTTAACAAACAAAACCACCGCTATTGTCTGACACTAACCCACATTGGAAAGATCCCTCCAAGACTGTTGAAACACAAAAATTGATGGTATGGTGTGGTATATGGGGTACAAAGATAGTGGGGCCATTCTTCTTCAATGGAAACCCCAAAGCCACTGGATATGTGAAATTGCTACATGATGATGTGTTTCCCTCTTTATGCACTGAAGCTGGCACGTTCCCTGAGTTTTTCCAGCAAGATGGTGCACCACCACATTATGGGTGTCAGGTCCGAGCATTCCTAGATGAACAGTTTCCTGGAACGTGGATTGGTCATCATGGGCCAGTTGAATAGCCCCCAAGGTCTCCCGATCTGACCCCCTTAGACTTTTATCTTTGGGGTTATCTGAAGGCAATTGTCTATGCTGTGAAGATACAAGATGTGCAGCACCTAAAAACTACGGATACTGGAAGCCTGTGCTAGCATTTCTTCTGTGGTGTTGCTATCAGTGTGTGAAGAGTGGGAGAAGAGGGTTGCATTGACAATCCAACACAATGGGAAGCACTTTGAACACATTTTATAAGTGGTCAGAAACTTGTAAATAACTCAAAGGAATAAAGTTACGTTAAAACCAAGCAAACCATTGTTTTTCTTGTGAAATTCTCAATAAGTTTGATGTGTCACATGACCCACTTCCCACTGAAAAAACTAAAGTTGGATCCAAAATGGTCCACTTCAAAATGGCCACCATGGTCACCACCCATCTTGAAAAGTTTTTCCCCTCCCATATACTAATGTACCATAAGCAGGAAGTTAATATCACCAACCATTCCCATTTTATTTAGGTGTATCCATATAAATGGCCCACCCTGTAGATTTACTGTTTATTTGTATGATAAATCACACAACCAAAGAAAGTCCATAGTTGACTATAGCTGAGCATATAGCTCTATGATATGGTGTGTATTACTTACTTGCAAGAGCTGATAAAACTGTAGAAGCTCAATGGTAAGATTGCTGTCTTGCAAACCAAAGGTTTTGGGGTTCAAGACCCAATAGAAACATTAATAACAATAATGTATTTTTAAACCCTAGCTAGGAGACAAATTTAAATGGTTTCTGTCACCAGATTTTTGGATATTAATCAGGCTGACATTACAGATGTGGCAATGTCACCTGATTCTAACTGTGCTGGTCATTTACTCCTTAGTGCCCCCGTTTTACAGTCTTACACTTTTTTGTGCCTGCTCCTAGAGGCTCCGTTTGCCCACCTTTGTTAATGCCCAGTTCTTCTTGAGTGACAGAGCCAGACAGTCTCCTCCTGCCGGCCCTGTACTCCATGTATATCGAGTATGTCCGTGTATGTCGCCTGCGGGACGCCCTTCACTATTCGGCGAAGGCGCAGTGAGTGAAGGGCACCCCCAGCTCCTAGAGGCTAATTAGCATAATATAAAATTTAAGATTACTAAAAACGGGGCACTAAGGAATAAATAACCAGTACAGTTAGAACCAGGTGACATTCCCACATCTGTAATGTCAGCCTGATTCATATCCAAAAATCTGGTGACAGAAACCCTTTAAATGATATTTAACTTTGACGTCTGACTTTCCTTACTGGTTAGTATCAGAGTAAAAATGAGTTTTAGAGTTACTCCTGTATTTGTATACTAAATCACATAGTTAATCTACAACTACTTAGAGCTGTGCCTATAGCTTACTGGTAAGGTTTCTGGTTTATTAACACCAGTTTTTAGGTTCAAGACCCAATAGAAACCTTAAAAAAAAAAGAAACATAATTTTTTAACCCTGGCTAGGAGACAAATGCAAATGATGTTTGACTTTGATATCTGACTTTTCTCACCTGTCTGCGTCAAATGAGTTTCAAGTATAATGTGTATTTGCTGCTAAATCACATAGCCAATCCCCACCCCCACTCCGCTGAATTAAACCCACTTTGCACCCTTAAAGTTGTCCGAGTTATGAAAGAAATATATATCTAGTACTGTAAATCTGATTGGCAGCAATATATAACTAAGTTAAGCAAGTTTTAGGCAAAAAAAAATAAAAAATCTACATTTCCTCATTTCCCTGGTTCTCTTCTGGTCTTTGTTTACCTGCAGTAACAACAATCTCTGCCCCTCTCACTGCTTTGCAGAAGGAGTGAATGAGTCTGCTCTGAGTGAAATGTCTGCCTGCTAGGATACTCAGCAGCATGTTGTATGTGAAGAACTACAAGTCACAGCTGTACAATGACATTACTGATGCACACAGGAACTTCCCCCTACCTTTCTTGTGCAATACTCTGCAATCTCCTCCAGTGTCAGCTGTGTTTACAGTATAAGGAGGAGAGATCCTATGTCTCTTCATTGCCTGCAACTACTGTTGTAAAGCCTTGAGCCCTGTGTGTGTTCTGGCTGAAGGGGTTAATGTTTTATCTGAAAGAATCCAGGGAGAGAGCAGGAGCAGAGCAGGGGGCGTGGCCAGCACAGTGACATCTCGTGTACAGACTCTTATCTGCTTGTTCACGTATATGAGAAGAGCAGGCAGAGAAGCTAACATCACAGGTCATGTGACCCTGAGTGAAATCTGAGAGACCAGCAAGTTTAGAAGCACAAAGTGCTGGAAAAGCTGTTATATTTGATTAGTTAGAAACATACAAATGACAAAAAAATAAAAATAATAACTCTGACAACTGCGTGAAACCCTCAATTGCACTCCAAAGTGAACCCTCTATTGCATCCTAAACTACATGAACCCCCTATTGCAACATAAAGTAAATTAGAGTGATATAAGGAGCTCACTTACTTTAGGGTGCAATAAAGGGGTCACGTACTTTAGGGTGTAATAAGGGGTTCGCTTACTTTAAGGTGCAATAATGGGTTCACTTAGGGTACAATAGGGGATTCACTTACTTTAGGATGCAATAATGCTTTTACTTACTTTAGGGTGCATTGGCAGTTCACATACTTTAGGCGGCAATGGTGGTTCACTTACTTTAGGGTGCAATACAGGGTTCATTTACTTTAGGATGCAATAGGAAGCTCACTTACTTTAGGGTGCATTAGGTGGTTCGCTTAATTTAGAGTGCAATAGAAAGTTCACTTACTTAAAGGGGTTATCTCACTTTAGCAAGTTGCATTTATCATGTAGAGAGAGTTAATACAAGGCACTTATTAATGTATTGTTATTATCCATATTGCTTCCTTTGCTGGTGGGATTCATTTTTCCATCACATTATACATTGCTCATTTCCATGGTTACAGACCACCCTGCCATCCATCAGTGGTGGTTGTGCACAATACAAAAAAAAGCATCCACCTCTCTTTTGGCCGGGACCATGGGAGCGCACATAGGCTTGTGTTTTTTCCTATATTGTGCAAGCACGACCACCATTGATGGATTACAGGATGGTCTGTAACCATGGAAACGAGCAGTGCATAACAAGATAGAAAAAAATTAATCCAGCCAGCAAAGGAAGCAATATGGACAATCACAATACATTAGTAAGTGCCTTGTATTAACTTTCTCTACATGATAAATGCCACTTACTAGTGAGTATTGCATAGTATAAGGCACTAACAATTCACTAACCCCCTTGCAATAATTTTAACAATATTTTTAACAATTCAAGTTTGTATTATGAGTGTCCAATTGTTTCATCATTTTATTCTTTTTTTCTATCATTTTTTTTTAATTTGCTGAACCTTTGTATGCTAATTATTATCATCATTTATTCACGTGCTCTTATTCCATTAAGGTGCAGTCTGTCTCTACTGTAGCGCCAGGAGCTGACAAATAAATCAGCCCAGTCTTCCATGAAACCAAACTCATCCTTCCTGCATGGCTTATGAGCCACTTCCCACTTAATTAAAGTGTTCATTTTAGGACACGGTCAGCTATCAGTAGTTATTGTGAAGGAGAAAAGACAGGCTGTCAACGCCCACAGCTTACTAAGCATCTCATTGTCGCTCTCCAAGAATTTGTCCACACAATGTAAGCCTTTTGTGTGTTCTATATTGGAATACAGTGAGGAAACATTCATGGTAACAAGGAGGTAGTTGGTTTTCCACTCTAACTCCTTCAAATCTCTAATGAGGTGTATAGAATCCTTTAGGGATGAAAAAAACAGTGTATTTGTATTTTTGTATTATGTTTCTTAATCTGAGGAAGGGACCATTCTGGCCCAGAAACACATAATCTGTGTAAACTATGAATAACTAAAAGCTATAAACTTACCTTCAAGCCTGGACCTTCCTGGTTGTGCATCTGCTGACCCAAATTTTCTTCTACATTTTCTACCTGGCACGCTGTGCCTTGAGGGAAGAAGCTTAGCTGCACCAGCTACCTCTATCCACTGCATGATTGGGTGTTAGGCTCCGAGCGTAACCCATCCAGGTGAGCCTTTTTCACCATACAGAAATGGGGGTAGCAAGAGATTGGGATATAGGAGGTGGCAGTGGGGATTTAGTGAGGGATGGAGGTAGGCTACTTTCACACCAGTGTTTTTGCTGGATCCGCTTCTGTTACTGATAACTCAACCGCATGCATCCGTTATGAATGGATCCGGTTGTATAATCTTTAACATAGCCAAGACGGATCCATCAGAGAAAACAGATCCATCCCCATCGACTTACATTGTGAGTCAGGACAGATCCGTCTTGCTCTGCACCATATCGTGGACAGATAAATGCTTGCAGCATTATTCTGTCCGCGATGGGGACACAACCAAATGGAATGGACTGCATTCCGTTTCATGCAGTTCAGTTGTGTCCCCGTTGACAATGAATGGGGAAAAACAGAGGCGTTCTTTCCCCGCTATAGAGATTCTATGACAGATCTCAATAGCGGAAAGGGAAAGCGCAAGTGTGAAAGTAGCCTTATTGAGAAAAGTAGGGAGGTGACTAGGAATAAGTGTACAACCAAAAAAAAAACAGAGCTGTTGGTAACATTCAATTTCTTCTAGTGAATATAATGAGTCTAGCAAATAAAATGGATGAACTGAACATTTTTAATGACAGGCATGATGTGGTGGGCAAAACAGAAACCTGGCTGGAGGAAAGTCATGACTGGGCAATAAATGTAGAGGGTTATATTGCATTTAGATACTGTAGGACACAAAAGATAAAAGAGGGGTAGGGATTTATCTGTTTGTGACATCCTACTTAAAAGACCACTAAACCCTGAAAAATAAAAATAAAATAAACATAAAAAGTAAAGTGTCCATTTAGCTCTTTCTGCATGGACAGAAAGAAAGTGGTTTAAGCAGTCAGAGAAATGCTTACTTTCTCCTAGCACCCTCATCTTCAACTGCGGACCAGCTCTTTGTGAACTAGCATGAGCTCAAAAACAGAATTTCATGATATCCTTAATGTGAATAGACACAGAGCACAGTGAAAAGGGTGAAAACTGCAAAACTTCAGCAGCTTTTTACAACCTCCCTCCCCCCCATGTGTGCAGGTTTACTGTACAGTACCCCTGCATTGACACTACAAAAAGTTCAACCCAGCTTTCTAAGGTGACTGATTGTGAAGTTTGTCTACAGTATGTAGGAATAATGAGATTTCTCACTATCTGTCTAGGCAAATGCGACATTTGACAGTGTTGGAACGGTGAATTATAGTCTTTTGGAGCTGTGCACATTGCTCATTTTAAGGACAACATTATATAGACAATTTCCCAGTTTTCCCAGAACCCTAAGGGGCAATCTTCCTCGCTATGACACCATTTAGGAACGAGGAGGGGGTTTATCTTGGTAGATTTAGTATTCCTCAGTCTCTATTACAACTCTACATGGTTGTAATCTAGCTTTCCCAGGACCCCGAGAGGCAATCTTCCTCATGATGACGCTATTTAGGAGTTAGGAAGGAGTTTATCTTGGTAGACTTAGGGTCCATTCACACGAACGTATATTTGCAGGCCTGCATTACTGCGGACTCGCAAATATACGGGGGCCACCAGGCGTGTGTTCTGCAGCACTCGGAACACACGCCGTGCGGCCCCATAGAAAATGCCTATACTTGTCCGTGCGCATGGAAAAGTATAGGACATGCTTCAATAGAGCCGCGGCACGGATGTCAATGGGGCCGCATCTATTCCCGGAATTTTGCGGATAGATACGGCCCCATTCAATACGGTCGTGTGAATGGGGCCTTAGTATTCTGTAGTCCCTATTACAATTCGACATGGTAGTAAAGCAGCTATCCTAGGATGCTGAAAGCAAATATGCCTAGCTATGACACTATGTAGGGGTGAGGAAAGAGAATCTATCTTTGTCGATTTAGTATTCTGCAGTCTCTATTACAGCTTCACATGGTTGTAACTGTTGCAGAGTATGGTTCCTGGGTGCAGCAGAGTTTAGATCAGACATTGTGGAGTAATAGGAACTGGGTTTATTGGAACATGCATGCAATAACTGAAGGTCACCTTACATGGTGAATGGCACAGACAGTAAAAAGAAATCAGTGAGTTCACTTCAATATACAGGAAATACAACACATTATAGAAATGTATAGAGAGACTACAAGTGGGAATTAGTAACAGCGACATCTAGTATCACAACAATAAACTGCAGTCAATCCAGCAGAAGTCACTCTAGCAATAGACCAAACTGTAAGCTGTTGTATCTCCAACACCCCTTCTCAACAGCTAAGGCTCAGTCTGATAAACTCGTCTTCTTTGTAAGCATTGAGTGTCTTTCAGTGGTCAGGGGATATCTGCTGTCATATCCTCAGTCGAGCAATAATGTAACTCAAGAAGTCCCTGTTCTTTAAGATTAGAGATGAGCGAATCGAAGGTGACGAAGTGGGATTCGATCCGAATTTCAGGAGTGATTCGATTTGCACCGAAACCGAAATTCCTGATGATTCGTAGTGGCGAATCGCTATTTTTTCCCTAAAATGGCAGCTGCACGTGTTTGGACATGGAGCAAGGAACATGAGGGAAAGAGGGATCACCCACAATGCCATGCATGCAGCCAATCAGAAGCCAGCCAGACCTGTGATGTCACAGCCCTATGAATACCCTCAGCCATTTTGGATTCTCTCATTCTCCAGTGAACTTAGTGCAGGGAGAGAGTTTGCAAGCGCTAGGGAACGTGGTAAAAAACCTCATCAAGCGTACATATTGCTCAATAGAAGTGTAGGGAAAGGATAGGGAGGAAATTATTGAAGCAGAACAGGGTTAAATAGGGGTGTTTAGAGACAGGGTACTAGGAAAAATCATATTACCCCTTGGTGCAGTGACTGGAATTCAAAATTGCCATAATACAGCTGCTCATTTCAGGTTTGCCTCTGTAATTCCGATTATTGGGGTGTTGTTAGCCCTTGTGCGCTGTAGTTACATTTAGTACAGCCCTTTTTTGCTGTTTTAGTGTTGGAAAACAGAAAGGGCTTATTAGCTGTTGTGTGCTGAAGTGGGAAAGTGACAGTCCTTTGTAGCGTGTATTAGTGGCAAAAAAAAAAGTTTTATTTGGCTTACAGCGCCAAAGTTATACTTTGTAAAGTCTTCTCTCATTTATTAGTGGTGGAAAAAGACTTATTAGTCGTCGTGTGGTGAAGTGGGAAAATTACAGCCCTTTGTAGCGTGTATTCGTGGCAAAAAAAAAGTTTTATTTGGACTACAGCTCCAAAGTTATTTATTGTCAAACCTTCTGGCGTTTATTATTGGTGCAAAAAAACATATTAGTTGTTCTGTGATGAAGTGGGAAAATTACAGTCCTTTGTAGCGTGTATTAGTGGCAAAAAAAAAAGTTTTATTTGGCCTACAGCACCAAAGCTAAATTTTGTCAAACCTTCTGGCGTTCATTAGTGGTGCACAAATACGTAATAGTCACTCTGTGCTGAAGTGGGAAAGTGACAGCCCTTTGTAGCGTGTAAAATTCTACCACTATTGCGGCTGCCACTTCCACACTCGTGCCACTCTATGGCCTCCTGATGCTACAGCTACTGCTACTGCCTCCTATACACTGCCACTCTGTCAGACCTTCTACAGTAACAGGCAGGTCAAAGTTGACAACGGTTGACACTTGTTCTACATCAATTCCTCCTGCACATACATTAGTGGTGATGGGAACTTTTCCCTTGCCATCTCTGTCATCGTGCTACTCTGTGGTCTCTTGATGCTACAGCTGCTGCCACTGCCTCCTATAACCTGTTGTCGTGCTAGTCTGTGGTCTCCTGATGCTACAGTTGCTGCCACTGCCTCCTATACACTGTCATCCTGCTACTCTGTGGTCTCCTGATACTACAGCTGCTGCCACTGCCTCCTCTACACTGTCGTCGTACCACTCTATGGTCTCCTGATGCTACTGCCACTGCCGCCTACACACTGTCGTCGTGCCACTCTGTCAGACCTTCTACAGTCACAGGTAGGTCAAAGTTGACAACGGTTGACAATTGTTCTACGTCAATTCCTCCAGCACAGACATTAGTGGTGATGGGAACTTTTCCCTTGCCATCTCTGTCATCGTGCCACTCTGTGGTCTCCTGATGCTACTGCTGCCTCCACACTGTCTTGTCACTCTGTGGTCTCTTGATGCTGCTGCCACTGCCATCTCCACACTGTCAGGGGGGCTCTGCTTGTATAAGCGTTTAATAGAACAAGTTCTGTAGAAATCTATGTGGAATCAGTGAATTGGTGTAAAAGGAGTGTGCTCTTTCGCACTATAGTAGGATCTTGGGCCTCTGCAGGTTTTTTTATAGCTGGCGCTAACATTGGCCTATAAGGCTGAGTTGACACTTGAGTTATTAGGTCAGTTTTGGCCCCATAACTGCCCAAATACGTTAAGTGTGCAGCGATTCTAAGAGCAATGCCTGTTATCTGCGTGTCATACTGGCTCACAGTATTGTTTCACTTCCACAGCAGACCCCCTATGCGTGTTACTCAAGGCACAGTGTTCTACACCATTATACAGGCTCTCTGCAGCCAGGAAGTAGATGCTTTTTAACGCTATTCGCCACAAATTTATTCGGATCGTATAGTTTTGGAAAATTTGGCAAACCGACCAAATCGAATTTTTGAAAAATTTGCTCATCTCTATTGAAGATCCCTAAGAAAGTGGAACATCAATGTGCTTAGTTCTCGAGTTAACTCTTTCCATCTGCGCAAGTGCAAGGCATCCTTGATTGTCCTCAAAGATTTTTGTTGGTCCCAACTGTGGTTGACCCAAGTCGGTTAATAGTTGTCTTAGCCATATAAATTCTTGGCTTGCCTGCACTGCTGCGACGTCCTTTGCTTCTGTAAAAGTGTAACAGAGAGCTGCTTTCTGCTAGTCCAACTGATAGCACCTCCTGATAGAAGAAATAAGTAGCCACTGGTAAATTTCCTGTCACTGGTGTCTCCGGCCCAGTCAGCATTCACATATCCTGTTAGGGTGCTTTCATCACTCACTGGAAACTTTAGCTTGTAGTGCATAGTCCCTTTAATATAGCGAATGATTCGCTTTAGAACATTCCAGTCCATCTGACTTGACATTGAAACCTTTCTGCATAGGATTCCAACAGTTGCTGCAATGTCGGGCTTTGTAACAGTGGTAAGATAGAGCAATTTCCCTATTGCTTTCCTGTACTGAGTATTAGTTATAATGGGTTATCTTGACTGTTCATTTCCTTCAGGTAGTTAGCTTCCATGGGAGACTTTACTGGTTTGGCGTCTTCCATTCCAAATTATTTCTTGCATTTTATGCTACTGGGTCAGAAGAAAGCTGCCATCTTCCTCTCTCTGTCTGGATGCTGAGGTAATTCTTTATGTTGCCAAGATCTTTGGTCTCAAAGTGCTGATTTAGGGTTTGCAGTATTTCTGCTTCATCTCCTGCTTGCTCAAAACAAACCAGGATATAGTCCACGTAAATAAGCACATGTGGGGCCACATGCGGCCCTTGATACCATTCTGTGTGGCCCCATCCATCTGGTAACAGACATGTATCCATGTTTTGTGGCTGCTCACATGCATTTTTCATGTATTTCTCCCATTAGATGGGACTCCTGGAACTGTAACTAGACATGAATGGTATACACTGTGTGTTCAATCTGCCATAAATACAGTATTTCAGTTGGTAATACCCCTTTAAATTTTATTTTAGGCCCTTCACGTTGGTTCAGTCGGACAATGTGGCCCCCACCCAGAAAACGTTGTGCACCCCTGCTTTAGACCATTTATACTCCTGTGAAGTTTGTATACTAGGTCTGGCCTTTGTTGATCTTTGAACCCTGTTGGTTGTTCCATGTAGATTTTTTCTGTTAACTCGCCATGTACAGTACAGACCAAAAGTTTGGACACACCTCATTCAAAGAGTTTTCTGTATTTTCATGACTATGAAAATTGTAGATTCACACTGAAGGCATCAAAACTATGAATTAACACATGTTGAATTATATACTTAACAAAAAAGTGTGAAACAACTGTAAATATGTCATATTCTAGGTTCTTCAAAGTAGCCACCTTTTGCTTTGATTACTGCATTACTCTTGGCATTCTCTTGATGAGCTTCAAGAGGTAGTCACCTGAAATGGTTTTCACTTCACAGTGCCCTGTCAGGTTTAATAAGTGGGATTTCTTGCCTTATAAATGGGGTTGGGACCATGAGTTGTGTTGGGCAGAAGTCAGGTGGATACACAGCTGATAGTCCTACTGAATAGACTGTTAGAATTTGTATCATGGCAAGAAAAAAGCAGCTAAGTAAAGAAAAACAAGTGGCCATCATTACTTTAAGAAATAAAGGTCAGTCAGTCCGAAAAAATTGGGAAAACTTTGAAAGTGTCCCCAAGTGCAGTCGCAAAAACCATCAAGCGCTACAAAAAAACTGTCTCACATGAGGACCGCCCCAGGAAAGGAAGACCAAGAGTCACCTCTGCTACGGAGGATAAGTTCATCTGAGTCACCAGCCTCAGAAATCGCAGGTTAACAGCAGCTCAGATTAGAGACCAGGTCAATGGCACACAGAGTTCTAGCAGCAGACACATCTGTACAACAACTATTAAGAGGAGACTGTGTGCAGCAGGCCTTCATGGTAAAATAGCTGCTAGGAAACCACTGCTAAGGACAGGCAACAAGCAGATGAGACTTGTTTTGGCTAAAGAACACAAGGAATGGACATTAGACCAGTGGAAATCTGTGCTTTGGTCTGATGAGTCCAAGCTCATCAAGAGAATGCCAAGAGTGTGCAAAGCAGTAATCAAAGCAAAAGGTGGCTACTTTGAAGAGCCTAGAATATAAGATATATTTTCAGTTGTTTCACACTTTTTTGTTAAGTATATAATTCCAAATGTGTTAATTCATAGTTTTGATGCCTTCAGTGTGAATCTACAATTTTCATAGTCATGAAAATACAGAAAACTCTTTGAATGAGAAGGTGTGTCCAAACATTTGGTTTGTACTGTAGACTAGAATTATGTTCTGGTTAATTTTGGATACTTGTGCTAAATGGGGAGTTTCCAAACATATATTGCATGAAATCAAAACGTACATACTCAGGGAAAGCTGGGTTAAAACTATGTGGACCTGTAATACAGAGTGGCCCACAAAAAAGTAGCCTACCTCCAATATCTCCAAATCAAACTGCCTAATAGTAAATCTGCCTTAGTCATCCACAGCAACCAATCAAAGTTCAGCTTTCATTTTTTCAGAGCCCTGTATGAACTGAAAGCTAAGGTCTGATTGGTTGCTATGGGCAACTATGACTCTATTATTCAGTTTGATAAAAGTGGCCTATTGCGTCAGAAAGATGGTGTTCTCCCTGGAACAATGAATAGTGATTATGGAACACTATGTGCAAAGCAGATCGATTAAAATGCAAGATAACATTGTCGACAAGTATGCATGAACAAAACCAGCTAAACGTTGTATTCAGAATCTGGATCAGAAAGGGTATCAAACTGGCTCTGTTCCAAACATGAAGAAACCAAGGCCTCCATCAGTTAGGATGACTGAAGTTGTGCACGAAATTCAACAGCGGGCAAGTAGCACCCAAAAATCAACTTGAAGACTGTCTCAATAAGTTGGTGAATCACAAACGACTTGTCAGCGTGTCATGAAATCTCTGAACCCGTAACAAATAACACGTGTGCAGGAACTGAGGCTGACAAAGCTAAACATGTCAATTACTGGACTTGGTTGCTGACTGTGATTGCTGACAGACATTTGGACCCATTACTGTACTTCATGATAGATGATGCTTGGTTTGATATATCAGGTCATGAAAATTCACAGAATACAAGGTATTGGTCCGCTGAAAATCTGCATTTGACTCAAACACGGCACAAAAACACCACTTCACAACCAGAAAATTGACATTTGGTGCGCAGGGTCAGGAATACAATAAGTGGGCCCAATTTTCTTCAAATCAACTGTGAATGAGGCAATTTACCTAGACATCTTTGGACAGTTTTACAACCAACTAAGGCTACCTTCACACTTCTGTTACTGATAATACAACCATCTGCATCCATTACGAACAGATCCGGTTGTATTATCTTTAACATAGCCAAGACGGATCCGTCATGAGCTCCATTGGAAGTCAATGGGGGACGGATCTGTTTTCGGCTCAGTCTTGCTTCGCATCCCAGGACAGAAAGCAAACCGCTGCATGCTGCGGTTTGCTCTCTGGTATGAGAATGGAATGCATTTTGGTGCATTCCATTATGTTCAGTTACGTTTTGTCCCCAAACGGAAGCATTTTTTCCGGTATTGAGACCCTACGACTGATCTCAATACCAGAAAATAGAAACACTAGTGTAAAAGTAGTCTTAGGCCAGAAGAAAAAATGTCCTGCTTTTGCTAACAAGATGGGGCAACATACCACACCTCACAGTACTCAATGGCACAGGTTTATAAACTGTACACTGAAGAGCGAACTGTGAGCAAAAGGTTATGGCCACCACGTTCCCCAGACTTGGCCATATGCTATTTTTATCTGTGGGGAAATTTGAAACAGAAAGTGTATACTAACAATCCACATCCCCTGGATGAACTCAAGGAGAACATCACAAACATGATCCGCAGAATCACTGCTGAAGAGCTGCATGCACTATCCGCTAACATAATCCGACGTACCCAAAGATACATAGTCCTGAATCGGACTAGTTTCAGCTTCTTTTGTGACTTGTGGGTAATTAAAAAAAAAAAATAAATACACAATCAAATCCATCTTGTCATACTATCGCTGAAGGCAGGCTACTTTTTCATGGGCCACCCTGTAGATACTGCAGAATACTAAATCCACCAGTATAGTAAATAGTCAATAGTATTGTAGCTCACAGAGTTGCCTTTCAGGGTTCTGAGAAAGCTGGAAAATTGCACAATGTATGGGCAGCATTATATGGACAAGTCCACAGGACTTGTAATCCAGCTTTCCAACACTGATGAATGTCAAATTTGCCTAGACAGTGAGAAATCACTTGACATTTGACATTCAGGCACCTTGGAAAGTTGGATAGCTACTGTCAGGCATGCAGAGGTCGCGCTACGTTTTTTCAGAAGAGTAAAAATACTCCTCTGACCATTTTTGAGGAGTATTTTTACCCAAGGAGGAGTACGAAATCTGCGGTTATTAAAATACATAATACGCAGGCCTGTACTTGCTCACATCTGTGTTGGATGCTGCATTTGGAGTCTCTGTTGCAGATTCTGTTGAAAGACCAGACAAAAAGCCTTGTATGCAGGAGTTTTTTGTCTGGTAAAAAGACAGATCGCAAATGGAAACTGAACGGATCCCATTGTAGTCGGTGGAGTCTGTTCAGCTTCCCTGTGGGGTGACAGGGGAAGCAGGCTCACTAGTGGGGTGACAGGAGAAGCAGGGTCACTAGAGGGGAGGGGCAGGGACAGGGGGCAGGGGAGCAGGGTCACTAGAGGGGCGACAGGGGGAGCAGGGTCACTAGAGGGGCGACAGGGGGAGCAGGGTCACTAGAGGGGCGACAGGGGGAGCAGGGTCACTAGAGGGGCGACAGGGGGAGCAGGGTCACTAGAGGGGCGACAGGGGGAGCAGGGTCACTAGAGGGGTGACAGGGGGAGCAGAGCACTGGGAGACTGGACAGAACCATGGTTGGGCGAGGGCAAAAATCACTCACTTGAAGACTGACAACTTTTCACTGCCACAACTCTCCCATCCCTCTCCACCTGGGGGACACAGGCCGGAGGCAGCTCTTCTCCCAGGCACCAGTCACATCAGTCCGCGGCCCTTTACCTCTCCAACAGCCCTGTTTTGTTTCCCAGGGTCCATGCTCTGCACGCCCGCTCTCCTTCCAGCCCCTCCTTCTTCCAGCTCCCGCCAGCTTCCTCTGCCTCACCTGACCTGTATTGCTCTGGCGCACCAATAACAAAGCTCCTTGCTGTAAGGAGCTTTGTTATTGGTTATTTCAGGCACAGGCAGCATTGCTGTGCTGCCTGTGCCGTTCACAGCACTCACTGCGCTGATGAAAAACTGGCAAAAGTCTAAAGGCATAGTGGTATGCCTTAGACCAGTGGTTCTCAACTCCAGTCCTCGGGACCCACCTGCCAGTCAGGATTTAGGAATATCCCACAGAATGAATACCTGTGGTAAGTCCTGATGGATGGACGCTAATTATATCAGCTGGTCTAAACTAAGGAAATCCTGAAAACCTGACTGGCAGGTGGGTCCCGAGGACTGGAGTTGAGAACCACTGCCTTAGACTTTTTTCAGGGAGTAAAATTGCCTGGAAACGCTTCTATGACGCTTTTTTATGCGTTATTGCGACCTCTGCAGGCAGGTTTGACAATTGTGATATGTAAAACATTTTAACCCTTAGACCAGTGTTCCTCAACTCTAGTCCTCAGGGCCCACCTGTCGGTTTTCCGGACTTCCTTAGTATTGCGCAGATGATATAATTAGCGTCAATGCATCAGAAAGTACCACAGGTATTCATTCTGTGAGATATTCTCCAATCATGACTGGCAGATGGGCCTGAGGACTGGAGTTAGGCAACACTGCCTTAAGGTCACGAGACGATAAAGCAGCAGATTGTCAGGAGGGAAGTGTTTCTTCCCGACAACTTGCTACTCACTGGTGGAGGAGAACGATGAATTTATGTGCAGTGATCTCCTCCACAGTATGGGGAAGAATGATCGTTAATGCCATTGCTCCTTCCCATACAGACTAGTTGTTTGTCAGCAGCAGATGCTATTCACACAGCACAATGTGCTGTGGACAAACTAGATTTTTTTTTGACCGCACAAACAATTTATTACCCAATGAACAAGAGTTTTGCTTGTTCATCAAGTAATCGGTGGTAAATTTACACTGCCATATAATAGCTAACGAGCATTTTTTAAGAACACTCGTTAGCGATTATCTGCAGGATCCATGTTATTCGAGAAAGATCTTATATTGCCCGTAATAACGAAGGGAGAACAAGTCTATAACATCTCCTCCTGGCCCACCGAACAGCTCTAGCTCTGCACCCACATCTCCTTCCCTTCCTTAGTTCATCAGGAATGGTCTAGTAGCATGCAGCCCTGCTGTGTTCCTAAGCTCCAGCAGCTGCTCACTGGTGTAAACAATAGACCCAGGGTCTCCAGACACGACAATTCCCAGTGAAAAAAGTACTGCAAAGGTCCATATCTAAATCCTCATATGGTTATCCATAGTGTCATTTCTATTATATATTTATATAGTTTTCCCTTGTGTCTTAATAATAAAAAAAAATAAAAACGTTTGAAAAAAAAATTAGTTTTTGTTTTCATCACCATATTCCGATCCCCAGAACTTTTGTACAGAGCCATGTGAGGGCTCATTTTTTTCAGGGTAATCTATAGTTTCTATTGATACCATGGAGTGTGAATGACTTTTTAATCTATTTATTTATATATTTATTTTGTGGGTGAATAAAAAAAATTGCAAATGGACCATTTTGATAAAGGTTATGTACACCTTTGGGGGGGACATTTTTTTTAAATTATCAAAATATACTTATTTTAAACTACAAATAATTTTTCCAGTCAGTTGGGGAGCAGATGGGCTCAATCCAAGAATTATTAGATAACCTGTGCAAAGTGAAAGTACCAGTCACACAGTTAGAAAAACTGTGACAGAACAGCTCAATATTTTTAAAAATATGATTTTTAGCCAAAAATGAGTAAAATGCAAACAAAAATTGCCTCACATGGGATAAATACATTTATATCTTAATAGTTCAGACATTTTACAATGGCTATACTTTTTTTGTTTATTTTTATTAGGAGGGTGATTTGATATTCTACTTTTTATATATTTTTTTAAATGTTAAATTTTTGTAAGACCTTCTAGGAGACTTGAACATGTGATCTACAGATTGCATATAACTGCAGTTCTTCTATTTCTGCACTTCTATTCTCTCTTTTACAATCAATTGAAGTTTTAAATGAACAGAGTGGGGAAAATAATGATTTGATACACTAGCAATTTTTCAAATTTTCCCACCTGCAAAGAATGGAGAGGTCTGTAATTTGTATCGTATTTACACTTCAACTGTGAGAGACAGAATCTAAAAAAAAAAAAAAAAAAAACTGAAAATCCATACAGATCTTCTCCAGATCTTTCAGGTTTCGGGGCTGTCACTGGGCTACATTGAGTTTCAGCTCCCTCCAAAGATTTTCGATTGGGTTCACATCTGGAGTATGGCTAGGCCACTCCAGGACCTTGAAATGATTCTTACGGAGCCACTCCTTAGTAGCCCTGGCTGTGTGTTTCGGGTCATTGTCATGCTGGAAGACCCAGCCATGACACGTCTTCAATGCTCTTACTGAGGGAAGGAGGTTGTTGGCCAAAATCTCTCGATACATGGCCCTATCCATCCTCCCTTCCATATGGTGCAGTCGTTCTGTCCCTTTGGCAGAAAAGCCATTCCAAAGTATGATGTTTCCACCCCCATGGACAGTGTTCTTGGGGTTGTACTCATCCTTCTTCCTCCAAACACAGCTAGTGAAGCTGATACCAAAAAGTTCTATTTTGTTCTTATCTGACCATATGACCTTCTCCCATGCCTCCCATCACCCAGATGGTCATTGGCGACCTTCCAACCGCCCTGGAAATGTGCTGGCGTGAGAAGGGGAACTTGCATGTGCTGCATGATGGCATACATAGTGTTAACGGTAACCTTAGAGACTGTAGTCCCTGCTATCTTCAGGTCATTGAACAGGTCCTCCTGTGTAGTTCTGGGATGATTCCTGACTTTTCTCAGAATCATTCTTACCCTACGAGTTGAGATCTTGCATGGAACCCAGTCATCTTGTGTTTCCTCAATTTTCTAATAATTGTGCCAACAGTTATTGCCTTCTCTCCAAGCTGCTTGGCTTGTGCAGGTCTACAATTTTGGCCCTGGTATACTTCGACAGCTCTTTGGTCTTGGCCATGGTAGAGAGGTTGGAGTGTGATTGATTGATTGAGTGCATAGACAGGTGTCTTTTATACAGGTAGTAGGAGGGCTTCTTAAAGAAAAGCTAACAGGTCTGTGAGAGCCAGAATTCTTGCTGGTTGGTAGGTGATTATAGGTGATCTTATTTCATGCAAAAAAATGCAAATTAGAAATTTAAAAATCAAAATCATGCAATGTTATTTTCTGTATTTTTTTAGACTGTCTCTCACAGTTGAAGTGTACCTACAATAAAAATTACAGACCTCTCCATTCTTTGTAGATGGGAAAACTTAGTCAATGACCAATTGTAAATAAATTATGTATACAACACCACAAATTTAGCCTAGGGTCACTTAGTAATTGTTCTCTGTCACAGGCAAGGCTCCATATGAATGTTTTGCTGTAGTGCCTCAGAAAATGAGCAGCTTCTCCAATCTCCTTGCAGGGGCGCCATTTGAACCCAGGAACACAGAACTCCCAGGGAAAGCAGCCTCAGATGCTGTGGTCATCATGGCAACTGATGGTTTAATTGCAATTGCCGCTATAATTGATTGCAATCATTAGCCCTGGGTGCCCTGTCCTTGCGTGAGGGCATTATATTTAGAAGACAGGATTTCCTCCATACATGTATAACAGCAGTCTGGATGTCATAGTTTAGCTCATGCTAATGAGTGGCTTGCGCATTTCAAACTAAAGAACATCTGGCTTATTTTCCCATAGGAAACAGAGTCTGGTCCCCCCAAGTCTTCAGCCAAATGTTGCCTAACGTGTATGGGTACCTTTACGTAATTTCGTATTCTTAGGCTACTTTCACACTCGCGGTGCGGGGCTCCGGCAGGCTGTTCTGGTGGGTGAACAGCCCACCGGATCTGTGCTACCGCAAGTGCAACATGTTGTATTTTTGTTACGGCCGCCTCTCAGCAGGGGTTAACGCGCTGCGGCCGGATCCGCGGCCCACCCCCATTACAGTGAATGGGGCTGGAGCGCAGTTCCGGCCCCACACGTGCACTTGCGGTATCCCCACCGGAAGAGCCTGCCGGAGCCCCGCACCACAAGTAGCCTTACACATTTAAACTACTTAATCCATTCATTTCTCCAGCTGTGCCTCCACATAAACCTATTAGCATTGGCTTACAATCAATTTAGGGCAATAACGTAACTTAATTACCTTGATCTCATTAACTTCAGAAAAAAATCTGGACATCTAACACAAAGAGAGACCGTATCAACCAGCTGATTATCTGATTGCTTCAGACCAATTTTTGCATTTTGATTTATACTTAAAGGGATATTCCACGATTTTAATACTGATGGCCTATCATTTGGCTAGGACTCCTGCTAATCAGCTGTTTTGCAGTAGCTCCAGCACCAAGAAGCCAGTGTTGGAACTCAAATTTCTGTCTACTTTTTCCATTCACATAGCCATATCAGGGCTTGTTTTTTGTTGTACTTAGTAATGGCACCATCTTATAGAGCTTAAGATGTAGTGGAAAGCTAGAGAAAAATTCCAAATGGGGTGGAATTGGGAAAAAAAAAAAAGATTCCAACATAAATTTATGGGTTTCTTTTTTACGACATTCCTTATGTGGTAAAACTGGTTAACTTCATTCTACGGGTCAGTACAATTACAGACATACCACTTTTACATAGTTTCTTTTGTGTTTTAATACTTAAAAAAATAAAACATTTTTTCTTTGCATCACCATAATTTTTAGATACTTTTTTCCAGTGTGTATGACTTTTCGATCACTTTTTATTCAATTTTTTGGGAGGTGAAGCAAAAAAAAAAAAAAAAAAAAAAAAGAATAATAATTTGAATTTTTATACTGGTTTATTTTTTATATTAAAAACATTTTTTACTATTTTCCCCACTTTTTAAAGTCCCCCTAGGAGACTTTAAAATGATCACCTCATTGCTTCTCCCATAGCCTGCTATGGGAATCTCTATGGGAGATTTGTTATGTTCATGCTGTGGCAGGCTTTGGATATTTCAGAGGGCTGAAGACTGCCACAGCAACCAAATGGATCCCTCTATATCGCAAGGAAGCTGCTCAAGCACTGGGAGCGCAGCAGTCCCAGGGTTTTACCACTCAGATGGTGTGGTCACAATTGTCTACTACCTTATCATTTATCTCTATTTGTGATCCTCTATGAATACAGTGGTCCCTCATTTTACAATATTGATTGGTTCCAAGACAACCATTGTATGTTGAAAGCATTGTAACTAGTAATTGGTTCCAAAGCCCCAAAACGTTATCCCAGAATAAGAAAAAAAGTGATGTTTTAAGAAAAATGTGCAGATAAGACAAATAAAGTATTTACATATAACTGCCAGTAATAAATGCTGGCAGCTGTAAATGACTTTGAATGATGAGGACAGGAGCTTCTTTAGGGTCTTGCATATATACATGTACCAAAAAATAAAATGGCCTCTTATCTGGTGTACAAAGGGTGCACCTAATCCTGGTACAGACAGGGACCAGAACAGAACACAGTACTGCAGATGAGCTACTAGACAACCAATAAAGGTGTTTACCAGTGAAATGACCACGTTGATTGGTTGAATCTGAGGGATTACTAATGTATAAAAAAAAGCGTATAAGTAGGGCAAAATGGAAGTGTGTCTTATAAAGCAAATACTAGTAAAATCACTAGTATGCAGTAAGTGCGGGTAGCCAGGAGTGAGTGGCTGCGAGTGCTGCCGGTACTCATATTCCCTGGTCTTCCTCCTTGGTGTCATGCCTCACTGTGCTGACTGTGTACAGCATCAGGACATTGTGCAGGATCTGGTCACAGAGTATGCATTCAGTCAGGTGACAGTGTAGCATGGGCCCAGAGAAGATCAGGAGCGAAGATTGCAGGAGAGACTGCTGGACCTGCAGAGGAGCAGCGGAGCAGAAGAGGTAAGTGAATTTATTTATTTTAAGGTCTGATGCGTTGGTCTGGCATGAGGGTCTGATCTTGATCTGAGGTCTCATATGGGGTTCTGACATGGAAGTATGATGGGGGTCTCATAAGAGGACGCGTTTCTTTGGGCTGAAGCCAAATCATCAGGGGACTCATTAGGAGATCATACGTACAGCTCTGGTTCTCTGTCTGGACCTGAGAAACAGCGTTGTGAACCTCCTTGGTGTAATGCGGTGCCGACTGCAATGGTCTGGTGAGGCGTGTGGTATCCACCCTAATGAGTCCCCTGATGATTTGGCTTCAACCCAAAGAAACGCGTCCGGACAGTCTTGTGATTAGTGTAGGGCTTCCCTGTATTATACCCTTACAAATGCTGGGCAGTCATTAGCCTTATAGGGTTAAACAGGGAATCCTAGATGCAGGTCAGGAACGTCTCAGAGGAGACGACCTTTTTAGGGTGAGCACCGGGCTCCCTGAGCACTCTGTTTAGCTCAGGACAAGTAGGGCCTCTCAGGGTCAGAGACCCAGCATCCCTAGTACAGGACCCCCCCACAGGGACCACGGTCCAATGGAGTGGTACAAGTGTTCCTTTATTATTTGCACAGTTTGATTTGGCACATGAGTGCGTAACTTACTATTGTTTTATGGGCGGAAATTTTATCAGACAATTAAGGTCACCTACATTTATTAAGTTTAGTTAGACATTAGGTTGCTCTTCATCATTATCTGATATATCACTAATATCTTGATTTCGTGAAGTAGTGAACTGTGATGTAGCTGACATAGAGGAAGTACAGAAGAGATTCACAGGTGAGCCTCTGTACTGTACTATGCATGTGCTGGACACTGAAGAGAACAGCTCAGAATTTAGGCCTTACCCTGTCAAAGTGAAGCAGAGCCTCTGGGAGCAATAGCATTGCACTTGTTGCACCTAGGGGTTCATTTGAATATTTATCTGCAATGCAGGCAAAAAAGATATGTTCAGTTGACAAGCAGACATGTCCCAAGCCTGCTGGTTTTATTGCGACATCTGATAACAGATGCCCTTTAAATGTCCGTGATCAGGGATGCCACCAATGATGGACACTGCCTCACATGTCTGCTGTGTAAAACAGCAAGCACCCGGTGGCTATGGCTCCTGCTCAGCTTCTGAGAGGGCGCCATGTTTAAAACTCAGATTGTACAGCAGTCGTCCTCTAGGGGTTAAAATCCTGGAATGCCACTTTAAGGTGCCCATACACATTTAACTGTAGTTGCTCAACTGCTTATTCAGCCAACAGCTATTCTTCCCAACTTCCTCATAAACATGCATGCAAACTTCTGGCAATGGAGCTACAAGTCAAATGCTGATTGGCAGGGGGCTGAGTGTCAAAATCCCACCAATCTGATATTGATGGTAGTCTCGCTTAAAGGGGTTGTCCACTGTTTTTATATTGATGACCTATCCTTAGAATAGGTAAGCAACAGCACATTGATGGGGGGGGGGGCGGACTCCAGGAACTCCCACTCATTAGCTGTTTGAAGAGAAAGCAGAATTTGTGTGAGTCACTTGCTGTTGCAACTGCAGCGGTGAGCAGGTGTAATTAAAACAAATCCGTCCCATTCACTTCAATGGGACAGCTCCTTCCTATTCATTTGAATCCAGCTCCCATTGAATATTCACTTGAATAGCAAGAAGTTGTCCCACTGAAGTGGATTGGAGGCCTTAGTTGTAATTACACCTTCTCGCTGCTGCTTTTGCGACGGCGAGCAGGTAAACAATGGAGAGAAAGCAGCTGCTTCTCTTCGAACAGCTCATCGGCAGGGGTGCCAGGAGTCTACCCTACACAGATATGATATTAATGAACTATCATCAATATTTTAAAAAAAGTGGACAACCACTTTAGAAGGGTTTCCAGGATCTTAAAATTTATATAGTTACAAGATTGTTAGAGGGCACCACAACTACACAGCTCCATCCACTGTGCAGTGAGAATAGGCCATCAATATAAAAATCCTGGAAATCGCTTTAAAGGGGTTTTCTGGGAATTAGGAAAATTTAAATACTTATATATAACTTTATTATAAATATATTCCCAAATACCTTTCATTAGTTATAATGGCTCATCTGGGGAGTAATCATCAGGAGAAATAAAATTTCTGCTTTCCTATTAGTACACACACAACCTGTCCTAATCACAGGTTTCATAACACTGAGCTAAAGAGCTGTCTGATCCTCCACTCTGCTTTGCTTGTCAGGAATTATGATCTTGAATGCAGATGATACGATCTTCAACTGAATCTCTGTAGGAATGGAGCTCATAAGGAAACATGAAGTACAGAAAGGAGGTTGGGCTAATGAGCTGCAACACTTGTATGCATTACTATTCTCCATTACCACATTGTGTCCTGTCCATCCTCTGTGTACGTCAGGTCTCCTTGTGAATTCCATTCCTACAGAGATTCATCTGAAGCTCTTATCATCTGTATTCAGGATCACTGACAAGAGAAGAGGCTGAGGCAGTTATTCACTGCTCTAAAGTAACTTGTCCTCCTGTCTGATTAGGACAGGTTCTGTTTGCACTAAATGGATGGCGGCCATTTTATTTATCCTGCTAAAGAAAACTAAAGGAAGACTATATTCGTGACAAATTGACTATAACCTTCAACAAATGTCAATATATTCACACACCTTGTATGGCAATATGCAATTTATCATACAGTCCACTGGATCAAACATTCTAATTTCCTGATCTGTAAGGGCAGTTTAACCTCTTCAACCCCGGGCCTGTTTTCACCTTCCTGCCCAGGCCATTTTTTGCTAATCTGACATGTGTCAATTTATGTGGTAATAACTTTGGAACGCTTTTACTTATCCAGGCCATTCTGAGACTGTTTTCTTGTCACATATTGTGCTTCATGACAGTAGTAAATTTGTGGCAAAATATTTCATTTTTATTTATAAAAAATACCAAATTTAGCAAAATTTTTGAAAAAATTGCAAATTTCCAAATTTCAATTTTTCTACAATGTTACAAAGTTTGTTAACCCTTGAGGTGTTCCACAAGAATTAAAGGAAAATGGGGGTGAAATTTCAAAATTTCGGTAGATTATTCATGTTAATAATTTTTTCTTGCAACACAGCAAGGGTTAACAGCAAACTAAACCTCAATATAGAAATCACTGTTGAATGAGGGCGCTAAAACGAAGACTTTATTGAAACTCTTTAAAATAATCACTTGAGGAAGGACAAACACAAATGTGCTGAATAGCTATGTGCACTATCCCAGGTGAGGTGCCATAGAAGTCAATCACGTACCACAATGAGTAATGGATACCTATTGACCTAAGCAGTGCAGTAAAGCACCATCACTGGGACTGTATTCAAACATGTGCAGGGATTGTACTGCAGGTCAATGTGTCTCTAAAATGTCCCTATTCAGGAGATATGTGTATACCACACTCGGGGCCACGGACACTCTCTGCCAGGCCCCGAGTATATAGGGAATGAGACCCTGCAGCCTGCTGTGGGATGGGTTAACTACTGGGCCTCTGACCGGGACCTATCTTGTCCCCTAAGGTCTAACTACAGATAGCCCAGACTGCTAAAGTGCTGTTACTCTAACGAACGCTGCCTGACTTGCTCTACGCGTTTCTCCCATGTCGGGCTCTTCAGGAGCAAGGCAGCACTTAGAACGCACGCACACACACACACACACACGCCGAACACCTCTGATGGTGAGGTGGCGGCATCAGCACTACGGGGGCCGTAAGGCCGCCGCTTACCTGGTGCGTTCAAATAGGCGACGCCCCTCCCCTGAGGCCGAACCGCTGCCGAGATCCACCGGTCTGAGCGGGAGGTGGAACTACCAAGCCCCGCCCCTGACCGTGGTCTCCACACTAACTGCAGCGCTGGCTAACAGTGTCAAAAAACTGTATTGCAATATTGTATCAGGCAAAAAAACAGCGGTATACAAAAACATGCCGCTATTGGGGGATGAACACAGTCATTAAAGAGGTGGTAGCTCATATACGAACACTATGTAGTGCAATATATGTAAAACAAGTTAAGGAATATGTCCCACTGCTGACCGGGGACTATGATTGAAACTTATGCATGGAAGCGTTGGTCTGGTACCTAATTTATTGTATCCATTCTTCCATGCATAAGTTTCAATCATAGTCCCCGGTCAGCAGTGGGACATATTCCTTAACTTGTTTTACATATATTGCACTACATAGTGTTCGTATATGAGCGTATATTACGGCGTTCACAGCATAGGAAATATTTTCTAATATTTTAATACGTTGGAATTTTTGGACGTGGCGTTAACTAATATGTTTCTTTATTTATTGTTTATATATTTTATATGTAAAATTACTATTAGCCCCCTTAGGGGCTAGAACCCTTGTCCTATGCACCCTAATAGAGATCTATTAGGGTGCATAAGACTTTACACTCTCCCTGCTGCCCTGGGCTTTGTGCACAGAGCAGCAGGGAGCCTTACCATGGCAGCGGTAGTTAACCGCACCTGAGGGGTTAACTACCGCTGATTGCAGCTTCCTGTCATACAGGTCGGGTGCCGGCTATGTGATTCTGCCGCCAGCACCTGCTCCTGTACTCTTATTAAATGATAGTAATGGTCATTGGTGGCGCAGTGCACCCTGACAGCGCCCCCCCCCCGGTGCCTGTACTTGTATTAAATGATAATGTGAAACTATAGTAATGTTCATTGGTGGCGGTGGCCATAGCCCCTCCCCTATCATTGGTGGCAGCGGCAGCCTTCTCCCGTGCTGCTGAGGAAACATGGAGCGTGCTGATAGCAACGCGCTCCATGTTCTCTGATACTAGGCTGCGCAGTAGCACAGCCTAGTATCGCTAACAGGCAGATCCCGGTATCGCAAAAGTATAGACTGGGTATCGAGGATTCGATACCTGCGACAACCCTAGTGGAAACCCTCAAAAAGGTGACCCCATTTTGGAAACTACACCATTCAAAGAATATATTAAGGGGGGTACTGACCACTTTGACCCCCTAAGCGTTTTACAGAATTTGGAAACACTTGGTTGTGAAAATCAAAAGTTTAATTTCTTCCAATAAAATGTTGCTTTAGCCCCACATTTTTCATTTTGACAAGGGTAAAAGGAGAAAAGCACCCCATAATTTGTTCCCCATTTTCTCCTGAATGCGGCAACACCCCATATGTGGTGGTAAACTGCTGTGGGGGCACATGGCAGGACTCAGAACAGAAGGAGCAACATATGGATTTTGCAGAACAGATTTTGATGGATTGGTTTGCGGGAACCATTGATTTTTATCTTTTTGAGTGATTGTCTTATGTGGGGGCTCATTTTTTGCGGGATGAGGTGACGTTTTCATTGGTACCATTTTGGGGTACATAAGACTTTTTGATTGCTTGGTATGACACTTTTTGTGAGTCAAGGTGAAAAAAATAGCTGTTTTGGCATAGTTTTTTTTTAAATTTTTTTACAGCATTCACCTGAGGGGGCAAATCATGTGATATTTTTATAGAGCAGGTTGTTACGGACGTGGCGATACCCAATATGTCTACCATTTTTATTTTTGGAAAGTTTTACACATTAGATTTATTTTTGAACAGAATAAAATCTTTTTTCTGAGAGCCATATTTTTTAAATTTTTCGGGCGATTGTCTCAGGTAGGGTATCATTTTTGGGGGACAAGATGACGGTTTGATTGTTACCATTTTGGGTTAAATACGCCTTTTTGATTGCCTGTTATTGCACTTTTTGTGAGGCAAGAGGGAAAAAAATGGTGATACCTAATTACAGAAGTACTGTAATGCATTGTAAAGGGGATCAGACCCCAAAAGTTAAAAAAAGTGTAAAAAAAAAAAAAAGTGAAAAAATAAAGTTTTACAAAAAAAGTTTCAAGTTCCAAAAAAAAAAAAAAAAGTGTCCTTTTCACAAAATAATATAAAAAAAATTGTAAAAAATAGTGAAAAAAATAAAAATAGACATATTAGGTATCGCCGCATCCGTATCGACCGGCTCTATAAAAATGTGTAATAGCAGGCGATCAAAAAGGCGTATTTACCCCAAAATGGTACCAATCAAACCGTCATCTTGTCCCGCAGAAATGTAGACCCTACCTGAGACAATCGCCCAAAAAGTAAAAAAAATATGGCTCTCAGAAAATAGCAACAGAAAAAAAAAATTTTATTCTGTTCAAAAATGCATCTAATGTGTAAAACTTTCCAAAAATAAAAATGTTTGAGATATTGGGTATCGCCGTGTCCGTAAAAACCTGCTCTATAAAAATATTACATGAGATGGCCCCCCAAGTGAATGCTGTAAAAAAAATTTAAAAAAAAACTATGCCATAACAGCCATTTTTTTTCACCTTGCCTCACAAAAAGTGTAATAGCAGGCGATCAAAAAGTCTTATGTACCCCAAAATGGTACCAATGAAAAGGTCACTTCATCCCGCAAAAAATGAGCCCCCACATAAGACAATAACTCAAAAAAATAAAAACCAATGGCTCCCGCAAACCAATCCATTAAAATCAGTGCTGAAAAATCCATATGGCGCTCCTTCTGTTCTAAGTCCTGCCATGTGCCCCCACAGCAGTTTACCACCACATATGGGGTGTTGCCGTATTCAGGAGAAAATGGGGAACAAATTATGGGGTGCTTTACTCCTGTTACCCCTTGTGAAAATTAAAAATTTGGGGCTAAAGCAACATTTTATTGGAATAAATGAAACTTTTTATTTTCACAGCCAAGTGTTTCCAAATTCCGTAAAACGCTTAGGGGGGTCAAAGTGGCCATTACCCCCCTTAATATATTCTTTGAAGGGTGTAGTTTCCAAAATGGGGTCCCTTTTTGATGGTTTCCACTGTAGGGGTATGTTAGGGTCTCTCAATTACAAAATGGTGCCTAAAAACCATTCTAGCAAAATCTGCCTCCAAAATCCGTATGGCGCTCCTTTACTTCTGACCACTGCCACAGACCCATAGAGACGTTTACCACCACATATGGGGTATTTCTGTAAACTGCAGAATCAGAGTAATGTATATTGAGGTTTAGTTTGCTGTTAACCCTTGCTGTTTTGCAAGAAAAAAAATTATTAACATGAATAATCTACCAAAAAAGTGAAATTTTGAAATTTCACCTCCATTTAATTAATTAATTTAATTAATTCTTGTGGAACACCTCAAGGGTTAACAAAGTTTGTAACAGCAGTTTTTTATAATTTGAGGGGTGTAGTTTCTAAAATGGGGTCATTTATGGGTGGTTTCCATTACGTAAGCCACTCAAAATCACTTTATATCTGAATTGGTGCTTAAAAAAATGGTTTTGGAAATTTTGTGGAAAATTTGAAAAATGGCTTCTAAACTTCTAAGCCTTCTAACGTCCCAAAAAAGTAAAATTACATTTATAAAATGATGCCAACATAAAGAAGACATATGGGGAAAGTAAAATAATAACTATTTTTGGAGGTATTACTATATATTTTGAAAGTAGAGAAATTGAAATTTGAAAATTTGCTAACTTTTCGGTAAATTTGGTATTTTTTTAAAAATAAAAATGAAATATTTTGCCACAAATTACTGTCGTGAAGCACAATATGTGACGAGAAAACAATCTCAGAATGGCTTGGATAAGTAAAAGCTAACCAAAGTTATTACCACATAAGGTGACATGTCAGATTTGCAAAAAATGGCCTGGGCAGGAAGGTGAAAACAAGCCCGGGATTGAAGGGGTTAAAGGGAACCTGTCATCACCTTTATGCAGCCCATACTAACAGCATTAGGCCTCTTTCACACGACAGCATTTTTTGAGGGCTCCGATCCGCATTTTTCACATGAAAAATGCGGACCCATTCATTTCTATGGGCCCGCAAAAAATGCGGGCAGCACACCGTGTGCTGTCCGCATCCGTTGCTCCGTTCCGTGGCCCGCAAAAAAAAGTAGAGCATGTCCTATTCTTGTCCGTTTTGCGGACAAGGATAGGCAATGTTACAGTGGATCCGCAAAAAATACGGATGCCATACGGACGCCATCCGTTTTTTTTGCGGATCCGCAATTTGCGGACCGCAAAACACAACGTTCGTGTGAAACAGGCCTTATAATGTAGAGACAGGTGAGTTGATTTCAGCGGTTTGTCATTTATAAGTTAAAAGTAAGTGGTTGCCGAGAACCAACAACACAGTCATTGCAGACTAGACCTGAAAAAGAGTCAAATCTACCTGAGAAGAGTCATGGTTATTCATAATCTCCTGCTCTTCCCACCCATCTGCTGATGATTGGCAGTTCTGTCCTAGAGAGAAAGGGAGAAAACTAGGTAGAAGACTGTCATTCATCAGCAGGTGGGCAGGGAGAGCAGGAATTCATGAATAACCATGACTCTACTCTGTTGGCCGTGACTCTTTTCCAGGCCCAGTCTGCAATTATCGTGATGTTGGTTCTCGGCAACCACTTACAAAATCTTATAAATGACAGACCGTTGAAATCAACTCACCTGTCTCTACTTTATTCTACTGTTAGTACGGGCAGCATAAAGGTTATGACAGGTTCCCTTTAAAAGCTGTGTGTGAACAGCGTATGTATTTAGGCGAGTAAGGCTACCTTCACACTAGCGGTAGCCCGGATCCGGCAGGTGAAGGGTGCTGCCGGATCCGGGCTGCCGCAGGTACATGTGTGGGGCCGGAACTGCGCTCCGGCCCCACACGTCAGTCACATACATACATACACACACACTACATACACTTACATACTTACATAGTAGGAGCAGGACGGCACTGAACTGGAGGAGGACGGAGCGGCAGAAGGGTAAGTTTACCTACAGCGCCACCTGCTGGAAGGAGGGGAAATTGCAGAGACACGGATCCGTCCTGAACTCCATTGAAAGTCAATGGAGGACGGATCCGTTTACCATTGTGTCACACCAAGCGGATCAAAAACATTTAATTTTAAAAAGGCCAATTTCCCAGGGTTACGGGCCGCACTCCAGGACATAGACTGGGAGCAGCTGTTGTCAAGTAGTAACACAGATGATAAATGGGAGACCTTCAAATCTACACTGGGTAACTATACTGCAGAATTTATTCCTAGGGGGAACAAATACAAACGCTTAAATTTGAACCCTGCGTGGCTTAATGCGGATGTTAAAAGGGCAATACATGAAAAACAAAGGGCATTTAAAATATACAAATCAGAGGGGTCTGCCATAGCCTTTAATAACTACAAAAGGGTCAATAAAGATTGTAAAAGGACTATAAAAGCAGCAAAAGTTCAAAATGAAAGGCTGGTGGCCAGGGATAGCAAAACCAATCCCAAAAAATTCTTCAAATATATAAATGCAAAAAAACCTAGGTCAGAGCATGTAGGACCCCTTAATAATAGTGATGGGGAATTGATTACTGGGGATCAGGAAAAGGCGGAGCTACTGAATGAGTTCTTTAGTTCTGTATATACACATGAAGAGGTGGGAGCTGCTGCCGGTAGAATAAGTGCTGGTGATACTTCATGTAATATACTTAACTTGTTCAATATAGATATGGTCAAAGCTACGTTAAACAAAGTAAACGTGAATAAGGCTCCAGGACCGGATGGGTTACACCCAAGAGTTCTTAAGGAACTTAGTTCAGTAATTTCTTTGCCCTTGTATATAATATTCAAAGATTCTCTGGTGACTGGCATAGTGCCGAGGGACTGGCGTAAAGCAAATGTGGTGCCCATCTTCAAGAAGGGCTCTAGGTCATCCCCGGGGAATTACAGACCGGTGAGCTTAACGTCCATTGTGGGGAAACTTTTTGAGGGTCTAATAAGGGACTATATATAGGAATATGTTTTGGATAATAGTATTCTAAGTGATAACCAGCATGGTTTTACTAAGGACAGAAGCTGTCAGACTAACCTGATTGGTTTTTATGAAGAAGTGAGTAGAAGTCTGTATAGAGGGGCGGCTGTGGATATTGTGTATTTGGACTTTGCAAAAGTGTTTGACACGGTCCCTCATAGACGTCTGATGGGTAAATTAAGGTCAGTTGGATTAGAAAATCTACTCTGTAACTGGATTGAGAACTGGCTGAAGGAGCGTACTCAGCGAGTGGTGGTGAATGATTCCTACTCTGAATGGTCCCCAGTTATAAGTGGTGTACCCCAAGGTTCAGTGCTGGGTCCACTTTTATTTAACTTATTTATTAATGATATAGAGGGAGGAATCAACAGCACTGTTTCAATTTTTGCAGATGACACTAAGCTTTGTAGTAGAGTCCAGTCTATGGAAGATGTGCAGAAGTTACAAGCTGACTTGGACACACTGAGTGTTTGGGCATCCTCTTGGCAGATGAGGTTCAATGTGGATGAATGTAAAGTTATGCATCTGGGTACTAACAACTTGCATGCCTCCTATGTCCTAGGGGGGGTAACACTGGGAGAGTCACTTGTAGAGAAGGATCTGGGTGTCCTTGTAGACCATAGACTGCAGAATAGCATGCAATGTCAATCGGCTACTTCTAAGGCCAGCAGAATATTGTCATGTATTAAAAGAGGCATGGACTCACGGGACAGGGATGTCATATTACCACTGTATAAAGCATTAGTACGGCCTCATCTGGAATATGCTGTTCAGTTCTGGGCTCCGGTTTATAGGAAGGATGTCCTGGAGCTGGAAAGGGTGCAGAGACGGGCAACTAAACTGATAAGGGGCATAGAGCATCTTAGCTATGAAGAAAGATTGAAGGAGTTAAACTTGTTTAGTCTTGAGAAGAGACGTATAAGGGGGGACATGATGAACCTGTATAAGTATGTAAATGGCCCATACAAAAAATATGGTGAAAAACTGTTCCAGGTAAAATCCCCTCAAAAGACAAGGGGGCACTGCCTCCGCCTGGAGAAGCAAAGGTTCAGACTCCAGGGGCGAAAAGCCTTCTTTACTATAAGAACTGTGAATCTGTGGAACAATCTACCCCAGGAGCTGGTCACAGCAAAGACAGCTGAGGGCTTCAAAACAGGCTTAGATAAATTCTTAGAGAAAAAGAAGGTCACCACATATTAAAAAATGTAGAGTCATGTCTTAAGGTTACCCGTCCCCCTCCCCTTCATCACTCCTACCCCCACCCTTGGTTGAACTTGATGGACATGTGTCTTTTTTCAACCGTATTAACTATGTAACTATGGATCCCTCCCCATTGACTTGCATTGGGGGTCATGACGGATCCGTCTTGGTGCGGATGCCTGGGCCGGAGAGCAAACCTCAGCATGCTGCGGTTTGTTCTCCGGTCTGAAGACGGAACGGAATGCTTCTAGGAGCATTCCGTTCACTTCAGTTCAGTTTTGTCCCCATTGACAATGAATGGGGACAAAACTGAAGTGTTTTTATCTGGTATTCAGCCCCTATGACGGAACTCAATACCGGAATTTAAAAACACTAATGTGAATGTAGCCTTAGCTGAACTATGTTTAGTCAGAGCCCAGTCGGGCAGGTGTTTTTATGATTTGTTTTGGTGTGCTGGTGCCAATAAAACTGAGTTGGACTTGAAAATCCCTGTGTTTTGAATAAGTGTGTGATGTCGACCCCCTGAGAGAATACGATCCCTTACTATATATATATATATATATATATATATATACACACACACATGCATGCAAGTAATGAAAGCAGCACAGCAAAGTCCAAACAAGGTGTTGGTGTGCCAGTAGCTCCAGAGTTGGTCGGCTCCTTCTTACATAAGAAACGAAATTCCACAGCACCACCAGAAGTAAATAAAAAAATAATGTGATTTATTTCACCAAGACAGTGACGTTTCAGTCCTCTTACTGGGACTTTTCTCAAGCAGCCATATGGGTGATACCAGTGTTACATATGTATATATAGCCATAACAATGTGTTCACAATAAATTAATCAATTTCATAATCAAGTACAGAAAATAATATATCCATGATTATACAGTGCATAAAAATACAAATAAATATTTCATACCAATACCATATACATAATTCAGTGAAACAATTAGTGATCATGCAAATTAATAAATAAAAAACAATAGTGCATTAATTGCTCATTATCCATATATTCCATACAACTGTGCATACCATGTGCCATTAATATATTATAAATAGAAAGTATTTAAACTAACCAGCATCCATCCATAGTTTCAGTGTGTATGGCGTGGTGAGGTATTAACTGACCGGTTTTCGCTGGTAACGCATGCTCAGTTGATACCTCACCACGCCATACACACTGAAACTATGGATGGATGCTGGTTAGTTTAAATACTTTCTATTTATAATATATTAATGGCACATGGTATGCACAGTTGTATGGAATATATGGATAATGAGCAATTAATGCACTATTGTTTTTTATTATTTATGAATTTGCATGATCACTAATTGTTTCACTGAATTATGTACATGGTATTAGTATGAAATATGTATTTGTATTTTTTTATCCACTGTGTAATCATGGATATATTATTTTCTGTACTTGATTATGAAATTGATTAATTTATTGTGAACACATTGTTATGGCTATATATACATATGTAACACTGATATCACCCATATGGCTGCTTGAGAAAAGTCCCAGTAAGAGGACTGAAATGTTGCTGTCTTGGTGAAATAAATCACATTATTTTTTTATTTACTTCTGGTGGTGCTGTGGAATTTCGTTTTATATATATATATATATATATATATATATATATATATATATATGAAAGATCTGCATCTGTTCTGTGTTTTTGACTCAGATCTGGTTTTGGCTCACAACCACTAATGGAAATTGCAGACCAAAAACTGATGAAATCACTGTGCCTCTGAATGAACTTTTTGCTACAGAACCATAGTGACAGCTTTAAGTCAGTATTATCCTGTAGAAGTAATGTCATGCACAGGCACATAACATTATAAATCATTATAATGATGTGCACTCCTGCAAGACAAGCAGTGTCCAGAGCAGAGGATCAGGCTCACACACAGACCGTGATTTGCAGACTGCATACGCTCATGTGAAACAGCTCTAAGAGTATAGTCTGACGTGGCTGATCTGCTGTGGATTTTTCACAGCTGCCAATCTGCAGCATATTTCCTATAATTACAACAAAGCAAATATTCCAAATGATGCAAGTATATGCCAAATGTGGCCATACCCTCTAATGCTCTAATGTGCAATGTACGGTAACAAATGATATACAAAGGAGAATAAACATGGTGGTAGATACTATAATAATACAAATCTTCTAAATTCATTTCAAACACTCAGTACATTTTAACTCTTAGAATATATAAATGTATAAAAGGTGGTTTCTTATCTGTGCCTTAGAATTGCACAGAGGGTATCATCACACATTCTTTCATCAAGTAGAATAAAAGAGGAAAATACCTGAATGATAATTGGAATATAATCTTCATAGACATTGTGCCACAATTCAAGATTACAATTTTCAGGAATGGAGTCTTGAGAGGTCTTTGGAGGGGATTCTATGATGCTGTCCAGGAAACCAAGACCAGTGTTTGAGGCTCTTGATTGAGCACTGTTGATGGTACTGTTCAATTTTATGACTGAACAGCTTTTTACAGGTATTTTACTCCCTCTTGGACTTTGAACTGGTTTGTAGTCAAACATTTTAACAAGAGTAAGTGCAAGATCTAATTTTCTTACACATCCACATGAGCTTACACAAAAGTTGCATGACGAGTAATGACACTTTGGATTCTCAGTGGCTGATTTTACTTGTTCCTCAGCTTTTTGTATGTTAAACTCAGGGTCCTTGGTATCTGGAAGTGATTCAACAGAATGTGAAGACAATATTTGTAAGCCATCTCCATCCGATACAACATTATCATCTGCAGCCTCATTTTCTGACATTTGAGGAATGGTTACTAGCTCATTAAAAGTGCTTGTGCATGTGGACATCTGACCAGAAGAGTTGTTCTGAGCTACCCTCCTTGGTATTTTGCAAACCGCTTCATAGTCAGCATCAGCCACTCTCAAAGAAGAACATCCATGACATTTTCTTGGAAGAGTTCCTGTAACCTCATTGTGGGAAGAATACTGAATTTCTTGGCCGAGTTCCTCCAATTCAGTCCAGCTTTCATATCCAGAATAAATAAAGTCTTCCTGCAGAAGAGCTGAATACGAGTATTGAACTTCTACAGGATTTGCAGTCTCCAGAGTTTCTTCTCCTGACTTGGCTTCTTGACCTTCTTCATTATTATTTTTTCTGTAAAGGCTAGCTAGACAGTGTTTAAGTCTATTTTTCTCAGAAAGAAGCTTCTGTAAGCGTTCAATGGAGAGAGCTTCAATGCGTGCTATAACCGTATCAAAACGGTAGAAACGTTCAAGCATAAATGCACACTTACTGCACACAAATTCAGCATGGCCATCACGTGAGATCTCCTTACCCAAAATATGAGATAATATCACTTGAAGGTTTTGTTTACCAGTTGTATGAAAAATCCATCTACGCTGATTTCCACAAAGCTCTCTTCTACAAATCCTGCACATATCTTTCATCTTTAAGTCCAACATATGCGCTTGGAAAATCCCTCTTAGATTAGATTTGAAAGACACTTCAAGCAGTGGTAATAAAGGCTGTAGATGAGGCTCAAATTTGCATATTTATATCCTACAGCAATAATGTATGGGCTATAGATGGTTTCTTAAAACTTTAATTCAAGATATGTATTGTCAGAATTGCAGCAGAAATTCTATCCTTCCCTTACTTGGCCTTCAGGTAATGGCAAACAAAGCTGTAGTGGATGAGACAAGGGACAAAGAAACAAATGATGGATTTCTAAGCTGTTACATCCCCCAAACAAAGGTATTATCAGCTGCCTCCTTTGGATTTAGTAGCCAAGATGGAATATATCACACAGTGTAAGATTCTGTACACTTTTCCTATTCAGTTGCTTTTTGACAGTAAGAAGTGTATTTTGCCGTCAAAAAACGGAACCCCACTGGACCCTATTATCAGTCTACAGGATCTGTCACAGCTGCCATGGCACTGTTAGGCTGTCGCCAGACAAAGCAGTGCCTAATAGGACATGTAAAACAGTAAAATATCAGCTCTGCAAAAGATTAAACAATAATACAATTCTAGGCCAACCATGATGAACGCTGCCATAGCAGCATGCAGAGGG
>ONZH01024508.1:0-38997 GCA_900303285.1 Rhinella marina | reverse complement strand
GACTCATTGACTTCTATTATAGGAGGACAGGAAGTCGACATGTTACGGGGAGAAGATCTCAGAGGATGAGGAACATCAAGAGAAGCCTTCAAAGAAGCTATGGCCTCCTGGGCGTGGTGGGCCTGGGGTGACCTGAATAGACATCCTCTATACCCTTCAAGCCGAATGTGACCCACACAGGGGACCCGCCGTGATTCCCTCACCCAAGAGCCCCAGGGCGTTGTGGTGAGCAGCACCATAATCTCTGTGGGTGGCCTCAGGGGGGGTAGCTGTGGAGGACTGGAGGGGTATGAGGCCCGGGTGCTGGGTGCCAGGGGGAGCACCATGGAGCCGCTCCTCACCAGTCCGTGATATAAAGGTTCACCGTCCGCGGTGGTATAATGTGTTCTGTAATCACTGTGACTGTGGTAATAAATGGGGGGCAGTTTTATGAATACCCCCGACTGCTGTTTGTGAGCTGCTGCTACCGCCAGATGCTTCACTTGATATGAACACAAATATTTCCGCCACCTCCTCTTCTTCCTCGCGGTCCAGATAGCAGCAGAGAGAGGAGAAAGGACATAGTAGTGACTATGCGGTATGTAAATACATGAAATGAGTGCACACGTGTATGTAGGGAGCTATGTGCGTCTGTGTGCACGCTGGGAGCATATGTGTATGAATTTATGTGTTTTACTTGGGCACTTGATTGCGGTTTTACATGGGTATGTTTGTGATATTATTTGGGAACGCCATTGGAATATTTTGCAATATTATGTGAGCACTTTATTACGGTATTATTTGGGCAAAGTTCTGTAGTATTATTTAGACACTCTCTTATGGTATTATTTGGGCACTTTGTTACTTATTATTTGTGTACTATATTGTGGTATTATTTGGGAACTGTAGTAAAGTATTTTGGGACTTTATTGTGCCATTATTTGACCACTGTATTGCGGCATTATTTTTTTAACACACATTGCAATATTATTTGGGAACTCTATTGCAATATTTCAAGGCACTCTGTTGCAGTATTATTTGGGCATTCTATAGTTGTGCGTTTGATACTCCAGTTGTGGTATGTTTTCCACTATTACAAAATTATTGAGTACCTTAATGTGGTATTATTTGGGAACCGTATTATGGTATTATTTGGCCACTCTATTGCGTTATTTTTGGGCACTCTATTGCAGTATTTTTTGGGCAATCTTGCAAAATTTTTGTCCACTCTTGGGTTATTATGCAGACACTCTGTTGCTGTATTATTTGGCAACTCTTGTATTAATTGGGCACTCTATTGTAGTATTGTATTGTGGTATTATCTGAGCACTCTGTTGTGGTATTATCTGAGCACTCTATTGTGGTATTATCTGAGCACTCTATTGTGGTATTATCTGAGCACTCTGTTATGGTATTATCTGAGCACTCTATTGTGGTATTTTCTGAGCACTCTATTGTGGTATAATCTGGGCACTCTATTGTGGTATTACCTGAGCACTGTGTTGTGGTATTATCTGAGCACTCTGTTGTGGTATTATCTGAGCAATCTATTGTGGTGTTATCTGAGCACTCTATTGTGGTAGTATATGAGCACTCTATTGTGGTATTATCTGAGCACTCTATTGTGGTATTATCTGAGCACTCTATTGTGGTAGTATATGAGCACTCTATTGTGGTATTATCTGAGCATTCTATTGTGGTTTTATCTGAGGACTCTATTGTGGTATTATCTGAGCACTCTATTGTGGTAGTATATGAGCACTCTATTGTGGTATTATCTGAGCACTCTATTGTGGTGTTATCTGAGCACTCTATTGAGGTAGTATATGAGCACTCTGTTATGGTATTATTTGGGCACTCTATTGTGGTATTATCTGAGCACTCTATTGTGGTATTATCTGAGCACTCTATTGTAATGTT
Source organism: Rhinella marina (assembly GCA_900303285.1). Taxonomy (NCBI): domain Eukaryota; kingdom Metazoa; phylum Chordata; class Amphibia; order Anura; family Bufonidae; genus Rhinella; species Rhinella marina. The sequence continues at coordinate 37,098 of ONZH01024508.1, read as the reverse complement.
ATCTGAGCACTCTATTGTGGTAGTATATGAGCACTCTGTTGTGGTATTATCTGAGCACTCTATTGTGGTATTATCTGAGCACTCTATTGTGGTATTATCTGAGCATTCTATTGTGGTATTTATCTGAGCACTCTATTGTGGTATATTTGAGCACTCCATTGTGGTATTATCTGAGCACTCTGTTGTGGTATTATCTGAGCACTCTATTGTGGTATTATCTGAGCACTCTGTTGTGGTATTATTTGGGCACTCTATTGTGGTATTATTTGAGCACTCTGTTGTGGTATTATCTGAGAACTCTATTGTGGTATTATCTGAACACTCTATTGTGGTATTATCTGAGCACTCTATTGTGGTAGTATCTGAGGCACTCTGTTGTGGTGTTATCTGAGCACTCTATTGTGGTAGTATCTGAGCACTCTATTGTGGTATTATCTGAACACTCTATTGTGTTATTATCTGAGCACTCTGTTGTGGTATTATCTGAGCACTCTATTGTGGTATTATCTGAGAACTCTATTGTGGTATTATCTGAACACTCTATTGTGTTATTATCTGAGCACTCTGTTGTGGTATTATCTGAGCACTCTATTGTGGTATTATCTGAGAACTCTATTGTGGTATTATTTGAGCACTCTATTGTGGTATTATCTGAGCACTCTGTTGTGGTGTTATCTGAGCACTCTATTGTGGTATTATCTGAGCACTCTATTGTGGTATTATCTGAGCACTCTGTTGTGGTATTATCTGAGCACTCTATTCTGGTATTATCTGAGCACTCTGTTGTGGTGTTATCTGAGCACTCTATTGTGGTATTATCTGAGCACTCTATTGTGGTATTATCTGAGCACTCTGTTGTGGTATTATCTGAGCACTCTATTCTGGTATTATCTGAGCACTCTGTTGTGGTATTATCTGAGCACTCTATTCTGGTATTATCTGAGCACTCTGTTGTGGTGTTATCTGAGCACTCTATTGTGGTATTATCTGAGCACTCTATTGTGGTATTATCTGAGCACTCTGTTGTGGTATTATCTGAGCACTCTATTCTGGTATTATCTGAGCACTCTGTTGTGGTATTATCTGAGCACTCTATTCTGGTATTATCTGAGCACTCTATTGTGGTATTATCTGAGAACTCTATTGTGGTATTATCTGAACACTCTATTGTGTTATTATCTGAGCACTCTATTGTGGTATTATCTGAGAACTCTATTGTGGTATTATCTGAACACTCTATTGTGTTATTATCTGAGCACTCTGTTGTGGTATTATTTGAGCACTCTATTGTGGTATTATCTGAGCACTCTATTGTGGTATTATCTGAGCACTCTATTGTGGTATTATCTGAGCACTCTGTTGTGGTATTATCTGAGCACTCTATTGTGGTATTATCTGAGCACTCTATTGTGGTATTATCTGAGCACTCTGTTGTGGTATTATCTGAGCACTCTGTTGTGGTATTATCTGAGCACTCTGTTGTGGTGTTATCTGAGCACTCTGTTGTGGTATTATCTGAGCACTCTATTTCTGGTATTATCTGAGCACTCTATTGTGGTATTATCTGAGAACTCTATTGTGGTATTATCTGAGAACTCTATTGTGGTATTATCTGAGCACTCTATTGTGGTATTATCTGAGAACTCTATTGTAGTATTATCTGAGCACTCTATTGTGGTATTATCTGAGCACTCTATTCTGGTATTATCTGAGCACTCTATTGTGGTATTATCTGAGCACTCTGTTGTGGTATTATCTGAGCACTCTATTCTGGTATTATCTGAGCACTCTGTTGTGGTGTTATCTGAGCACTCTATTGTGGTAGTATCTGAGCACTCTATTGTGGTAGTATCTGAGCACTCTGTTGTGGTATTATTCGGGCAGCCTAACACAGTATTACAGTAGTTGAGGATTTTTTTTAGTTTTGCCCCCACTATATCCGATCTGGAATCTTCACAAAAAATTCCTCTGCAGATCTCGCTAATTTTATTAAACATTGTTATTTTTTGTGGCCTTTTCCACCAGCGGATATTGATAACAGTTTAATTCTCTTAATTGCTGAGAAGGTGAAGACCCCCTCCTCCCTGCAAGGAATGGGTTAATGGCTGTGGACTTTTTGCTCTATTTTTTGATGACCACTTCCTGAAAAAAACTGTTCTGACTACAGGAAGCCTCATCCTCCGCCTGACCACAGCACGGACTACGGTGCACTGATATAGATTACACATTACACAGGTAATAGACATGCCAGTATGTGTCACAACAGACGGGGCAGTAACTGCAACATGATAACCACATAAAAAAACATCACGCATGACCCATAAATAATGATACCAGAATACAGTGAGCAAGGGGAGCTGCACCAGTGCAACCCATCAGGACAAGTGCACCGGCAGCAGTAATGCTGCAATATACAAGAAAATGATGGCTACCTCTCAGCCTCCCTTATTTCTCTCCCTGCTGGTCTAGTATCTAGGATATAACTTATAATAATTACTGTAGCATAAACCAGCTAGCAACTTCATGATGAGCTTCTGCTAATGCCCAACAACCAAGCAAAACAATCAGAGCTGCAGTGTAAAGCAGTGTAAAGGAGGAACATCTGATAAGTTACTTATCATAGCTGCTTCGTAATGGAGCAGAGCTAAAGTGCAACCAAGGTGTAGTCTCCAATGGAAATCACAAGGAACAAGACGGGCCTTGCTTCTCCCATTTCATTGTACCTCGTCTGGGTGATGATGACAACCATTAGAGATCTACAAAACCTTGAGTATCCGATTCATCATTTTGTAAGCCTTGTATCCAAATAGTAGCAAACAAGAAACAGGTACAAAATGCAATAAAAAGAGTCTACACATTTAAAGTGTGACTGACATTCTTTTTTTTATTTGTGTATTGTGTCGGGGCAGTGATACTGACCATTTTTGTAATATACTTTAATTACTGAAATCATACATTTCTATTAGAAAAATAGCTGTAAAGTGGCCCATTTTGAGCCTTAGCAGCGCTCCTCTGTCTTCTGTTTACATAACACAGTAAATGTTGAGGAGGTCTCCACTGTTATGTAAACAGAAGACAGAGGAGCGCTGCTAAGGCTCAAAATGGGCCACTTTACAGCTATTTTTCTAATAGAAATGTACGATTTCAGTAATTAAAGTATATTACAAAAATGGTCAGTATCAGATACATTACACAAATAAAAAAAAATGACAGTTACACTTTAAAGGGTTTCTGTCAGCAGTTTTTTCGGTATGAATCAGGCTGACATTAGAGATGTGCTAATGTCACCTGATTCCAAATATATATCTGTTTTATTTACTGGTGCCCCCATTTTTATATAAAATGAACTTTTATTTTATGCTAATAAGGCTCCTAGGTGCAAGGGGCATTACCCCTGCTCCTAGAGGCTCTGTTGATTGACAGGACCAGGCAGAGAAGAAACACTACATTTACCATAGCTTTCAAGGACCTTCAATGATGTCATGACCATGTGATCAGTCACATGGTTAGGATCACACAAATAGCCTTTCTCCTCCTAAACCATGTGACTGATCACATGGTCATGACATCATTGAAGGTCCTTGCAAGCTATGGTGAATGGAGTGTTTCTTCTCTGCCTGGTCCTGTCAATCAACAGAGCCTCTAGGAGCAGAGGTAACGCCCCTTGCACCTAGAGGCCTTATTAGCATAAAATAAAAGTTCATTTTATATAAAAATGGGGGCACCAGTAAATAAAACAGATATATATTTGGAATCAGGTGACATTAGCACATCTCTCATGTCAGCCTGATTCATACTGAAAAAACTGCTGACAGAAACCCTTTAAGATATGACTTCACTGACTGTGAAAAAATTATAGAATGCTATAGATTCAATCCATATTCAGTCCCTATGACTTTCCAGAACAGGTTATTACACCTGTCCCATTAGGCAGATTCTAATATATATACAAACTGCTGTAAGATATAAGAAGCCATAAAAACAGCTAAAAAAAACTGTAGGATGTAATAGTAAAAGAGGTGCCTGAAGAAATAAAATAAAGACTGTACCAGCAATTGGTCATTTGTTGGGGTGGAAGTCGTACCCATCGCTGTTCCCTGAATGCAAAAATACCTTTAACTAAAACACTTGTCAATGTGAATTATACAGAAGTAGTTACCTGAATTGTGAGAGGTAGAACAGCAGCCAGAAGGGGTGGCAAAGGGGGCTACGAAGTATTTAGGGAGGAAGCGTTCAGCATCTCCTCTGCATGTCTGTCTGTACAGATCTAATGGAGTGTTGGATACCACTCTTATTAGTAATGAGTGAAGTATTCAAAAATTCGATTTGGCTGCTTCGCCGAATTTGATAAAAAAATTTGCTCCATGACGAACTATGTCCGCCGGTGTGGATTTCGTGCAAGATCTTCAATCAAGATGGCGGCCGATGGCTCTTCTCCCTCAAACAGATGAGGTAAATATGATTTTTTTTAAAAAAATGTTTGACCGGCATTTCAGGGAAAATCGATTTGCTACCACAAAGCATGAGAAAATTTGGGAATTTTCCCTGAAATTCGGATTGAATTTCTCTTCATCCGAATCAATTCGCTGAACACTGACTGTTCTCACTATATATGGGGATGGCAGGGGAAGCAGAGATCATGTCTGTCCTGATAATCAGTGCCCCCATAATAATATAGAAATATGGTAAATTTATATTTAATTTAGAAAAATAAGTAGATAAAAAAATAAATGGGGTTTATATATACATTTATATTTATGACTATTCTATATATCCATATATTTATTTCATGCTTAGTCTTAATTATTATCATTGTTTATTTTTCTTAGTATTTTTGACTTTTATTTGCATGTTAGTTGTTAGCAGTGCGGCTCCAGGAGGGATACTGATACCGACACCGAGCTCAGTATCGTGGTCTATTTAAAGAACTCCCACAAAAAATGTTATTCCATGTCCTGCTAGAAATGTACATGATGTAATCTGTAGTGAATGTCATTTTCTTACCAGTAGCTGTATTTGTGAGTTATATCTCCCGGATGTTTCTCATCTGTGTCATGTGACCAGCAATCAGACTCACCAACTCACACAGCATCTTATGTGCGGACAGGAAGTCTAATTCTCTATGTATTCCTATGGGAGCCTCACTCTGAGTCTCATAGGAATGAATAGAGCAGTGACTGGCTTCCTGTCCTGGGTCAGTTGGAGGTCAGGGAGTTGGTCACATGACCCAGCTACAATAAGAAGAGCGGGGATAACTCACAGATACAGTCACTGATAAGAAGATTACATTCACTACAGATTACATCATGCACCTTTCTAACAGGTCAGAGAATAAGAATTTTTGCGGGAGTTCTTCTTTAAAGGAAATGAGACTGAGGAAGAAATCTAGGGAAATTCCGAAACGTGTAAGTCTTTTATGTTACTGTGGGTTTGCTATCACTATTTACTAGGCATCACAGCTACGACTGAAATTGATGTACAAGTCTGGATCGTGACATATTAGAAAATATTACAGCAGCAGACCAGCCTGTATTATCGTCCATTCATTCACATGCGCAGTGAGACACAGGAAAGCGTTAGTGTGACCGCAGTCTAGTATCCGTACCGTCCAAACCCTCATCTCTATAACTAGAGGATTACATTGTGGCCTGCACTTGTATATGGGGCGCTCCACATCAGCGTTTTCCTTTCCGGTATTGAGATTCGTCATAGGATATCAGAACCGGAGGAAACACTTCTGTTTTGTCCCCGTTCATTGTCAATGGAGACAAAATTGAACGGAAAAGAGTGCTCCAAAATGCATTCCATTCCGTTTTGTTTCATTCCCATGACGCAAACAAAAGCGCAGCAAAAGACGTTCTTGAGTGCATCTTGGGATGCGGAGTCCAGTACGGATCCTGGACGGATCCAGTATGAAACACAATGTAAGTCAATGGTGATGGATCCATTTTCTCGAACACGAAAAAAAAACTGGATCCAGCGCACATTTACTTACAATGGATTTAGTACTGGATCGGTCTTGTACATTTGGGACATAATGCAACCGGATCCATTCTGAACAGATGCAGGTGGTTATAATACTGTATATACCGGATGCATTTTTGCTGATCCCCTGATGGATCCAGCAAAAACGCAGATGTGAAAGGAGCCTTATGAGAACATATTTTGGTGTGAACTTAGTTTTAGTGAGCTGATGAGGGCTCTGCAAACGTATATATCGTATACATTGTATCCGTTTTTTATGGTATCAGTTTATTACTTAATGCACAGCTAGATGCATTTCTCTCACAAGCAGCACACATCTCCCTTCTGTTGAATCTGCCAGTACTGTATACAGTGACCTCACTTCCCTTACCTCTCACTATGTTTGTTTTCCTCTGAGCTCAGAAAGCTGATAAGAAGACATAGTTCACACTTACAGACACACAGCAGCTTTTCTTCAAAATCGGTGTGGAAGCAGTTCTTTTATCAGCCTCAGTATCTCAGCTAGCTCTGACATGCCCACACTTCCTCTCAGACATCTTCAGAGATGAATCTTGCCTGACTGGAGCTTAGGTAGAAGTGGGACTCCTAGTGGCCATGACAGGTGGGCAGGCTCAACGTCCTCCAACCCCTGAGGAGCTGCTGCAGCTGGTGAGAAGTGGTAGTGGCTCTGATAAGGTGTTATGTCATGGTGTACTCCCTATAGCTGCTGCGACCTGGGGTATGGTGTAGTGGACATGGAGTTTGAAGAATTAGGCCTGGAAGCAATATTCTTGATTCTGAAGATCTATCTGGAGTATTGGTCTCACAGGAGAAACTAGATCTGGTTCTTTAATGTCCCACTAGACTGTTGGTCTCACAGGGGAATAAGATACAGCTCTGCATGCGCTTCCTCACTCCCCCACTACCAGAACAGGAACTCTCTCTCCTCTTTTCACTAGATAGGACTTCCCCCTCCTTGCAGGAAGTGGGACTAACAAAACCATACCTTTACTAGTGGAATAAATGGCCAATACATTAAAATACATAGCAACACGTATAAAACATAACAATTGCAAATACCCACTTTAAGGTATTGCATACCCCCCTATTGGAAGGCAAGCTGTCCTCAGGTTGTGTCTGAATCCATTTGTGATAGTATGGCACATGTTCCCAAAGATGCAGATCTGAGTTGGATTCTGCCCCTTTCTATCCTGTGGAGAAAATAAGAGCATAAGGGCATATGTACAACAGTCACATCTACCACAGTGACAGATATTCAGGTGCAAAAGTCTCGCGAGACAGCCCATGACGTAGTGTTGCCTATCTAGCTAAAAAGTCCTGAACCTGTGGCTCCAATGATGAAACAGTCCCAGAAGCACAGTCTTTGTTACTGGTATACACATGGAACGTTACAATCTGAAGGTAGTTGATGTAACCTGAGAAAGGAAGTAGGAAGTGCAACGTGCACAACTTGGGAAGTTAGAGTCCTGGAAATATGTCAGGCAAATATAGAGTGGAATATATAAGGCCAATGGTAAATGGAAAACATACCAGCCAAGGCCAATTTGTCTCATTCGTCAGTGTCCCCATAGATGACTTCCTTATACAAGGGAGAAGTCCTCTTCAGCCTCCTCTTCTCCAAGATCTATGAGAAGGCCTCCTGGTGCTGATCCTGTGGCAGCAGCTCTTGCTGGGGTGGAGCGTTGGTGACCTCCTGTGGCCACATGTTGTACTGAAGGAGCTCTGGCTGCTTGTACAAATGAAGGAGGTTCCCTTACCCCGATGATCATGCTAGAGTTGGCATATGGAGAAGCTCTGGCTCTAATGATGGTGGCAGGAAAACCTCAGAGGAAGGCCTAGCACAGTAGGCTGCACTATATGGGGCCTGTTGCTCAGGCGACAGCTTCCAGGGCAGTCAAGGAGGCTGCTGCTGTGGGTGGTTCAGGTACTCCTTGAATCAGTGGCTCCTGGGTAGACTGCTGCAAGGGGCCAAAATGCAAGGCGCTGGTCTTGGTGGTCAGTGGAAGCAGTGGTTTCTCCAATGCTGCAGCACAATCTGGAGCACTTGTCTCGCGATTCTGGTCTAGGTACATAGCAGACAGCAGGCAGGTAGTCCGTATCCAGTTCTTTTCGGATCTTGTGGAGGTCATAGACTGAGAGTTACAAAGTGGAAGGAGCAGGGTCCCCCCAGCAGCACAGAGGATTTCAGGAGAGGAGTGTGCTGATCTTGTGGAGGTCACAGACTGACAGTTACATAGTGGAAGGAGCAGGGTCCCCAGCAGCACAGAGGATTTCAGGAGAGGAGTGTGCTGATCTTGTGGAGGTCACAGGGTGAGAGTTACATAGTGGATGGAGCAGGGTCCCCAGCAGCACAGAGGATTTCAGGAGAGAACTGTGTTGATCTTATGGGAGGTCACAGGGTGAGAGTTACATAGCGGAAAGAACAGGTTCCTCAGCAGCACAGAGGATTTCAGGAGAGGAGTGTGCTGATATTGTGGAGGTCATAGGATGAGAGTTACATAGCGGAAAGAACAGGGTCCTCAGCAGCACAGAGGATTTCAGGAGAGGAGTGTGCTGATATTGTGGAGGTCATAGGATGAGAGTTACATAGTGAAGGGAGCAGGATCCTCCCAGCAGCACAGAGGATTGTCAGGAGAGAAGTGTGCTGATCTTGTGGAGGTCACAGGGTGAGAGTTACATAGCGGAAAGAACAGGTTCCTCAGCAGCACAAGGATTTCAGGAGAGGAGTGTGCTGATATTGTGGAGGTCATAGGATGAGAGTTACATAGCGGAAAGAACAGGGTCCTCAGCAGCACAGAGGATTTCAAGAGAGGAGTGTGCTGATCTTGCGGTGGTCATAGGATTAGAGTTACATAGTGAAGGGAGCAGGATCCTCCCAGCAGCACAGAGGATGTCAGGAGAGAAGTGTGCTGATCTTTGTGAGGTCACAGGATGAGAGTTACATAGTGGAAAGAGCAGGGTCTCCAGCAGCACAGAGGATTTCAGGAGAGGAGTGTGCTGATCTTGTGGAAGGTCACAGGGTGAGAGTTACATAGTGAAAGGAACAGGCCCCCAGCAGCACAGAGGATTTCAGGAGAGGAATGTGGGAGATAACAGACTGAGAGTTGCATAGTGGAAGGAGCAGGGTCCAGAGCAGCACAGAGTATTTCAGGACAATGCTCATCTTTGAATTGTCCTGCAGTGCTGGTATCAGAATCACTATGGCTTGTGATCACGTATTATCTGGCAATCGCTATTGAAGCAATTTCCTGGCTCTCTTTAACACAACCCTTCCTGCTCATCTCATGTTGTGTCTCTTGTACAGATTGGGAGATTATCATTATCTCTCTTCATGGAGCCGCACCCTCCTCCTGATTACCCCTAACCAGTTGAAGGTGTGAAACCACTACCCTCATCATCCTACGTTCACAGAGTACATTCCTTCGCATAGAATGAAAATATCAAAACATTGTGGTTTCCTGTGTCTGATAATAATTCTGCAATTTCCCCTGAGGAGGATGAGAGTGATAATCCAATGTAATCGGTGAGCAGCATTGATGATAACAAGTTGGGGGAGAAATGAAGACAAAAAGTAAAACCCGAACATTAGGTTTCTTCTTTATACTCACAACATACCCTCATTTGTATAGGGATGAACTACAATTCCAGACACCGCCTGTAGACATAAGTGGTGCTGTGTCTTAAAGGAGAGATTTTACCACTTCTAATGTGCAACTATTTAACCTAAACTGTGATCTTACTGCATACAGATTATACAGCCACCACTAGAGGGAGCTCACTACATACAGATTATACAGCCACCACTAGAGGGAGCTCACTGCATACAGATTATACAGCCACCACTAGAGGGAGCTCACTACATACAGATTATACAGCCACCACTAGAGGGAGCTCACTACATACAGATTATACAGCCACCACTAGAGGGAGCTCACTGCATACAGATTATACAGCCACCACTAGAGGGAGCTCACTACATACAGATTATACAGCCACCACTAGAGGGAGCTCACTACATACAGATTATAACAGCCACAACTAGAGGGAGCTCACTACATGCAGATTATACATCCACCACTAGAGGGAGCTCACTGCATACAGATTATACAGCCACCACTAGAGGGAGCTCACTACAATACAGATTATACAGCCACCACTAGAGGGAGCTCACTGCATACAGATTATACAGCCACCACTAGAGGGAGCTCACTACATACAGATTATACAGCCACCACTAGAGGGAGCTCACTACATACAGATTATACAGCCACAACTAGAGGGAGCTCACTACATGCAGATTATACATCCACTACTAGAGGGAGGTCACTACATACAGATTATACAGTCACTACTAGTGGGAGCTCACTACATACAGATTATACAGCCACCACTAGAGGGAGCTCACTATATACAGATTATACACCCACCACTAGAGGGAGCTCACTACATACAGATTATACATCCACCACTAGAGGGAGCTCACTACATAATACAGACTATACAGCCACCACTAGAGGGGGATCACTACATACAGATTATACAGCCACCACTAGAGGGAGCTCACTACATACAGATTATACAGCAACCACTAGAGGGAGCTCACTACATACAGATTATACAGCCACCACTAGGGGAGCTCACTACATACAGATTATACAGCCACCACTAGAGGGAGCTCACTACATACATATTACACCACTAGAGGTGAACCAAGATGACTACATAGATACAATACCAAAACCAAGATTACTACATAGATATCACAACAGAACCAAGATTACTACATAGATATGATACCAGAACCAAGATTACTACATAGATACAATACCAGAACCAAGATTACTACATAGATACAATACCAGAACCAAGATCACTACATAGATATAATGCCAGAACCAAGATTACTACATAGATACAATACCAGAACCAAGATTACTACATAGATACAATACCAGAACCAAGATTACTACATAGATATAATACCAGAACCAAGATTACTACATAGATATAATACCAGATCCAAGATTACTACATAGATACAATACCAGAACCAAGATTACTACATAGATATAATACCAGAACCAAGATTACTACATAGATACAATACCAGAACCAAGATGACTACATAGATATAATACCAGATCCAAGATTACTACATAGATACAATACCAGAACCAAGATTACTACATAGATATAATGCCAGAACCAAGATTACTACATAGATACAATACCAGAACCAAGATTACTACATAGATATAATGCCAGAACCAAGATTACTACATAGATACAATACCAGAACCAAGATCACTACATAGATATAATGCCAGAACCAAGATTACTACATAGATACAATACCAGAACCAAGATGACTACATAGATATAATACCAGAACCAAGATTACTACATACTTTGTACTTTGTACTTTCGCCAATCTTTTCCTTGCGGGTTTTGAAGAGAGGTGTACTTTCGCCAATCTTTTCCTTGCGGGTTTTGAAGAGAGGTTTATTTTCACCGTAAAAAACAATTACATTCAGTACATAAAAACATATATGAGATATGTGGATGACATATTTATAGTCTGGAGAGGTACTGAAATGCAATTTGGTGAATTTGTGGAGGGTATAAATGACAGAAATGATATGAATATGAAATTTACATGGAAAATACATCCAGAAAAAATGGAATTCCTTGATGTTATGGTCAACATACGAGAAGACAAGCTTGAGACAAACATGTATAGAAAGGAAACCTCCACAAATTCCCTATTACATTTCAGAAGCTCACATCCAGAGCATGTGAAGAGAGCAATACCATATGGCCAATTCGCGAGGATTAAGCGTATAACAAGTAGGAAAGAGGATTTCATGGAGCAATCCAAAGATCTAAAGTTGAGATTGCTAGAAAGGGATTATCCAGAAAAAATCATAGATGAGGCCTTTAAGAAAGTAGATTCACAGGACAAAGAAGGAAGGGTTAAAAACCAGACACAGGGAGAAAACAGGGCAATTTTTTCCTTTGGATACACTCCGATGGCCAATGCCATAAGAAGGGCCATACAGAGTAATTGGCACATGTTGGCCTCAGATGTGGATCTAAAGGAGAAGACAAAAAGTCCCCCCTTAATCAGTTTTAGAAGAAGTACCACGCTTAAAAATATCTTAGTGAAGAGTTCCTATAATAAGGAGAAACATGAAACTTGGCTCGATAAGTCTAGCCCACGAGGGAATTTTAAATGTGGCCAATGTGTTACATGTAAATATATGTTGAAAACTAAAGAGTTAAATTTAGGAGGTGTCACACATAGGATTGTACACTTGATCACTTGTAAAACCCAATTTGTAGTGTATGCCATTTCTGTCCCTGTGGGAACTTTTATATTGGGAAGACAATACGCCCATTATATAAGAGATTTAGGGAACACAAAAAATCTATACGGACAGGGATTGGATCCCCAAGATTAATCCAACATATTAGGGAAAAACACGGGGGAGAAGGAGAAGTATTGACATGTGCAGGAATAGAGGTGGTGACACCCCTGAAAAATGGAGGTGATCGCCACAAAAAATTATTACAGCATGAGGCGTCATGGATAATGAGGACTGGAGCGATGGGACCACTCGGCCTAAATGATAAAAATGATTTGGCAGTATTCTTATAATAGTTTGCTAATGGCGATGTGGGTAGGGTCCCTTATATGAGGTTACTATTCACCATACAGGCTACCAATTGCCTCCGTTTGCTATTATTGATGTTGTTTTGTTTTTAAATGAGTATGTATCCGTTTTAACTTGATAAGCATATTTTTTGTGTATAGCGGTTGCCCAGGTGATGACGCCCGGCACGGCACAAATAGGTGCGAGCGCCCGACGTCATCAAGTCGAGCAGCCAGACGAAGCGCATACACGCGCGAAACGGCCGTCGCTGCACGCTCTCATACACTGAGCAGGGCATCCGCGTCCCCCCACAAGTGAGTGTCTAATAAATAAAGCTGCAAACAGAAGCCTGGTGAGTGCCGCATTTATTATCATTCTTCTGGAGGGAAAAGTTACTACATAGATATAGTACCAGATCCAAGATTACTACATAGATACAATACCAGAACCAAGATTACTACATAGATACAATACCAGAACCAAGATGACTACATAGATATAGTACCAGAACCAAGATTACTACATAGATACAATACCAGAACCAAGATTACTACATAGATATGATACCAGAACTAAGATGACTACATAGATATGTAGATCTTCATAAATTTCCTCTCAGATGCCTGTAAGAGCAGGGTCACTACGGAGCTGTCAGCTATGATTGCTGATTCCTTGTATCTAGGCCTGCAGTGTAATCATATGATAGGCTAGAGTCACCAGATTACTGTAAGAAAGACTAGGACCTGTGTCTGTTACCAACCTCATCAACCATGTAACTATGTACATATAATGGCATTAATTCCCAATTAAACACACTGCACAGCTCAGTGATTGCATATTTCAAAGGTAAATGATCACATCTGCAGGTACAGGTGAGAAGAAAAGGTCTGCAGCTCTGATAAATGTACAACCACACTGCCATCTAGTGGACAAAATGAGGAAATGCACTGAATATGAATAATGTTTTTAAAGGGAAACGATATTACTAGAACTCCTTTTGACCCATTAAAGTAAACGTAGCCACCATGGTATCGGTGTGATTATTGCATTTAGGTATAAAGCATAACTCTGAAGAAAAGTCCTGCAGGGAGCAACAGCTCAAAGAAAATGGGAGCTGAACCAAAGGAAGTATAATCTGCATGTAGTGAGCTCCCTCTAGTGGTGGCTGTATAATCTGTATGTAGTGAGTTCCCTCTAGTGGTGGCTGTATAGTCTGTATGTAGTGAGCTCCCTCTAGTGGTGGCTGTATATATCTGTATGTAGTAATCTCCTGAGCTCCCTCTAGTGGTGGCTGTATAATCTGTATGTAGTGATCTCCTGAGCTCCCTCTAGTGGTGGCTGTATAATCTGTATGTAGTGAGCTCCCTCTAGTGGTGGCTGTATAATCTGTATGTATAGCCCCTTCTCCTGAGCTCCCTCTAGTGGTGGCTGTATATATCTGTATGTAGTGAGCTCCCTCTAGTGGTGGCTGTATAATCTGTATGTAGTGAGCTCCCTCTAGTGGTGGCTGTATAATCTGTATGTAGTGAGCTCCCTCTAGTGGTGGCTGTATAATCTGTATGTAAGTATGAGCTCCCTCTAGTGGTGGCTGTATATATCTGTATGTAGTGAGCTCCCTCTAGTGGTGGCTGTATATATCTGTATGTAGTGAGCTCCCTCTAGTGGTGGCTGTATATATCTGTATGTAGTGAGCTCCCTCTAGTGGTGGCTGTATATATCTGTATGTAGTGAGCTCCCTCTAGTGGTGGCTGTATAATCTGTATGTAGTGAGCTCCCTCTAGTGGTGGCTGTATAATCTGTATGTAGTGAGCTCCCTCTAGTGGTGGCTGTATATATCTGTATGTAGTGAGCTCCCTCTAGTGGTGGCTGTATAAATCTGTATGTAGTGAGCTCCCTCTAGTGGTCCCTCTAGTGGCTGTATTAGGCTCCCCTGGGGTTATGTAGTGAGCGCCCTCTAGTGGTGGCTGTATAATCTGTATGTAGTGAGCTCCCTCTAGTGGTGACTGTATAATCTATATGTAGTGAGCTCCCTCTAGTGGTGGCTGTATAACCTGTATGTAGTGAGCTCCCTCTAGTGGTGGCTGTATAATCTGTATGTAGTGAGCTCCCTCTAGTGGTGGCTGTATAATCTGTATGTAGTGAGCTCCCTCTAGTGGTGACTGTATAATCTGTATATAGTGAGCTCCCCCTAGTGGTGGCTGTATAATCTGTATGTGGTGGTGGTGGTCATTTCAGGTAGAATGAACTGCATGGTTTAGCCCTATGTCCATGCAGGAGATCTGTATAAAATGATGCTTTGACCTGTATAAAAAATGTATGATTAAATCAACATAAAATTTTTAATGAATTTACAGTGAATAAAGCAATACTGAACAATTGTCTTAAGGCCCTTTTAGACGGGCCGATTCTTCTCCCTGCCCGAGCGCCGATCAGCGATATCGGCGCTCGGGCAGGGAGCCTTTACACGGCCCGACGAATCGAGCGCCCGGCCGCACGAGTGATCACTGTATCGCTCGTGCGGCCCGGAAGCTCCATACTGTCAGGCGCACATCGCCTGTTTACACAGGGCGATGTGCGCCCGACAGATTGGATCTTTTGGTTTCTACAAAAGATCCAATCAGCCGACGAACGAGCGTTTTGCTCGTTCGTCGGCTGATTAGGGCCACTTTTACACGGGCCGATTATCGGCACTAGCGTTCCTAGGAACGATTTTTCGGCCGATAATCGGCCCGTGTAAAAGGACCTTAAATCAGGACACAATCCAAGCAAAGGATTGTAAATGTGGCTACACCCACGAGTCCTCACAGAGCTCAGTCCTGATATTTCTGTGCCGTGTTGTTAATTTTGGGATGGCGGAAAAGTAAATGGGATCAAGGTCGTTCCCGGGTGACCAGTGTCCAGTAATTCTAGAAGAGACATTGGAAGACTGTTACTTTGTCCGGATATGACCTCTTTCCGCATCTTCTGGAAGCTCCCTGCATCCACGACATACATGGCCACAATTCAGTATACTGCAATCCGGATGAAAGGCACGTTTGCACTTCACGGCAAGCGCTATCGCTGCAGAGCAGACGAGGAGAAGCTTTCCCAGGAGAATCCACTGCAGGATGACACAGGGATCGGTGGACGGATCTGGAAGATGGACGTAGATTAACTCATCCAATTATATCCAGTGCAAAATTATAATAATCATAATAATACTAATAAGAGGATTATTTAGTGAAAATGTAGCAGTTTTATGTAAACAAATCTACAAGTATATATATATCCAGAATTCACAATAGGTTATGGTCACAGATTATATACTCTGCTTCCTTTCACAATAACCTCTGCAGAGATCATAGAGTATGCCCACAGCACTATCCCATAGAAGTCTATAGATAATGGTCACGGCACAACTCATTTTCCTCCCTGCAACTCTGCACAGGCCACAAAGCATACCACAAACACCCTCACACAGCTCACCTCCTCCCCCTCCCTGCACAATATCTTCAGCAGAGGTCACCAAGCATACCTACATTCTAACATACAAATCTATAGGTAATGGTTACAGCTCACCTCTCCTCTCTGTACAGTGACATCAGCACAGGACAACAAGCATGCCCACCACACTCTCACACACAAGTCTGCAGACTCTGGCTATAGCTCACCCCCTCCCTGCACAATATCTTCAGCACAGGTCACCCCTCCTCCCTTCCACAGTGACATCCGCACAGGACAACAATCATGCCCACAACACTCTCTCACACAAGTCTGCAGATACTGGTTATATCTCACCTCCTCCCCCTCCCTGCACAATATCTTCAGCACAGGTCACCCCTCCTCCCTTCCACAGTGACATCCGCACAGGACAACAAGCATGCCCACAACACTCTCACACACAAGTCTGCAGACACTGGTTATAGCTCACCTCCTCCCCCTCCCTGCACAATATCTTCAGCAGAGGTCACCAAGCATACCCACATTCTAACATACAAATCTATAGGTAATGGTTACAGCTCACCCCTCCTCCCTGTACAGTGACATCAGCACAGGACAACAAGCATGCACACAACACTCTCACACACAAGTCTGCAGATACTGGTTATAGCTCACATCCTCCCCCTCCCTGCACAATATCTTCAGCAGAGGTCACCAAGCATACCCACATTCTAACATACAAATCTATAGGTAATGGTTACAGCTCACCCCTCCTCCCTGTACAGTGACATCAGCACAGGAAAACAAGCATGCCCACAACACTCTCCCATGGAATCAATGACTCAGTTTACTCAGATTACAGTTTCATATGGTCGAAGAGAAGAAACTGCTGCAATGCAGAAATGCTGTTAACAGCAGCTCAAGAAAGATGGCTGCCTCTGAAAATTATGTACAGAAAACGGGATAAAAAATCTGCAATCATAAATTAAAAACAAATTAGGAAAATATTTAATTGTAGTAAAAATAAAGAAATAAATCTGATACATTCACTTTTAAGGGAGCCGGTCAGCAGTTTGGATCATGCTAAGCTGCTGACAGCACTAGGTGAGGGCTGGGGAGAGCTGTAGTGGTCTCCTGATTGGGTGCTAGAGCTGTCACTCAGAGCAGAGGGGAGGGGCTATAAAGCATTTAAATAAAAAGAAGATCCACAGTGAAACTCCACCTCCTGGACACTTACAGGAACAGAACCTGGGAGAATAAAACTTCACATTCACACTACTCCTGATGGCAAAATCTCAGACTCTCCCCAGACCCTACCTAGTGCTGTCAGAAGCTTACAATGATCAAAACTGCTGGCAGACCCCCTTTAAGGGATGTGCAGTATTCACACATGACAGCAGATGTTTTTTAATGTCATTTGTTGGTGCAGCCGAAATAAAAAAAAGTGTTTGTTTTTGTGAACGAAGAAAAATGACACAAAAAGGGTCACAAAACAGAAAACAGGTGTAAGGTAGGCAAACCAAGACTAAACTGTCCTCACATGTCACACGCAAAACCCACCACCCAGCGTCGGCCCCTGAGAAGACTCTGCACCTTGTACCTGGAGGACTGAGTGATGTCTCACCGGATATCTGAAGAGTCCAGGATTTGCGCATGTTTCCTGATTCAACAGTAGTTATCGTACACGTATAATTTCCAGCGTCTCCGGGTCGGGCGTCTCTTATCTGCAGTGCGGGGGGGATCTGTGCGCTCAGGAAGGAGATTCTGGGCTCTGTGAAGTTGGATGTATGTTTACTGCCGTCTGATACATAATACAGAGAGTGCGCCCCGTCTTCTCTCCTCCATACGATTAGACTCACGTCTGACAAGGTTCTGTTGGACTCATCTGAGCAGCTGAAGGTCACGGTGTCCCCTGAGGAGACTGAAACAACCAGGGAGGAGGAGGACTGGACCAGACCTGTGTAATACCACACAATGATGAGGAATGTAGTACTGTCTACAGATACAGCAGCTGAGAAGGCAGTATCACAGAGGAAAGGATTAGATACACAGCTCAGCAGACTGTATAACAGAGGATAGGATTAGATACACAGCTCAGCAGACAGTATCACACAGGATAGGATTAGATACACAGCTCAGCAGACTGTATCACAGAGGATAGGATTAGATACACAGCTCAGCAGACTGTATAACACAGGATAGGATTAGGTACACAGCTCAGCAGACAGTATCACACATGATAGGATTAGATACACAGCTCAGCAGACAGTATTACATAGGAGAAGATTAGATACAAAGCTCAGCAGACAGTATCACACAGTATAGGATTAGATACACAGCTCAGCAGACATTATCACACAGGATAGGATTAGATACACAGCTCAGCAGACAGTATCACACTGGATAGGATTAGATACACAGCTCAGCAGACAGTATCACACATGATAGGATTAGATACACAGCTCAGCAGGCAGTATCACACAGGATAGGGTTAGATACACAGCTCAGCAGACAGTATCACACTGGATAGGATTAGATACACAGATCAGCAGACTGTATAACAGAGGATAGGATTAGATACACAGCTCAGCAGACAGTATAACACATGATAGGATTAGATACACAGCTCAGCAGACAGTATTACATAGGAGAAGATTAGATACAAAGCTCAGCAGACAGTATCACACAGTATAGGATTAGATACACAGCTCAGCAGACTGTATCACAGAGGATAGGATTAGATACACAGCTCAGCAGGCAGTATCACACAGGATAGGGTTAGATACACAGCTCAGCAGACAGTATCACACTGGATAGGATTAGATACACAGATCAGCAGACATGTATAACAGAGGAATAGGATTAGATACACAGCTCAGCAGACAGTATAACACAGGACAGGATTAGATACACAGCTCAGCAGACTGTATAACACAGGATAGATTAGGTACACAGCTCAGCAGAGTATAACAGGATAGGATTAGAACACAGCTCAGCAGACAGTATCACACACGATAAGGATTAGATACACAGCTCAGCAGACAGTATCACACAGGAAAGGATTTAGATACACAGCTCAGCAGACAGTATCACACAGGATAGGATTAGATACACAGCTCAGCAGACAGTATCACACAGGATAGGATTAGATACACAGCTCAGCAGACAGTATCACACAGGATAGGATTAGATACACAGCTCAGCAGACAGTATCACACAGGATAGGATTAGATACACAGCTCAGCAGACAGTATCACACAGGATAGGATTAGATACACAGCTCAGCAGACAGTATCACACAGGATAGGATTAGATACACAGCTCAGCAGACAGTATCACACAGGATAGGATTAGATACACAGCTCAGCAGACAGTATCACAACAGGATAGGATTAGATACACAGCTCAGCAGACAGTATCACACAGGATAGGATTAGATACACAGCTCAGGCAGACAGTATCACACAGGATAGGATTAGATACACAGCTCAGCAGACAGTATCACACAAGGATAGGATTAGATACACAGCTCAGCAGACAGTATCACACAGGATAGGATTAGATACACAGCTCAGCAGACAGTATCACACAGGATAGGATTAGATACACAGCTCAGCAGACAGTATCACACAGGATAGGATTAGATACACAGCTCAGCAGACAGTATCACACAGGATAGGATTAGATACACAGCTCAGCAGACAGTATCACACAGGATAGGATTAGATACACAGCTCAGCAGACAGTATCACACAGGATAGGATTAGATACACAGCTCAGCAGACAGTATCACACAGGATAGGATTAGATACACAGCTCAGCAGACAGTATTACACACGAGATAGATTAGATACACAGCTCAGCAGACAGTATCACACAGGATAGGATTAGATACACAGCTCAGCAGACAGTATCACACAGGATAGGATTAGATACACAGCTCAGCAGACAGTATCACACAGGATAGGATTAGATACACAGCTCAGCAGACAGTATCACACAGGATAGGATTAGATACACAGCTCAGCAGACAGTATCACACAGGATAGGATTAGATACACAGCTCAGCAGACAGTATCACACAGGATAGGATTAGATACACAGCTCAGCAGACAGTATCACACAGGATAGGATTAGATACACAGCTCAGCAGACAGTATCACACAGGATAGGATTAGATACACAGCTCAGCAGACAGTATCACACAGGATAGGATTAGATACACAGCTCAGCAGACAGTATCACACAGGATAGGATTAGATACACAGCTCACACAGACAGTATCACACACAGGATAGGATTAGATACACAGCTCAGCAGACAGTATCACACAGGATAGGATTAGATACACAGCTCAGCAGACAGTATCACACAGGATAGGATTAGATACACAGCTCAGCAGACAGTATCACACAGGATAGGATTAGATACACAGCTCAGCAGACAGTATCACACAGGATAGGATTAGATACACAGCTCAGCAGACAGTATCACACAGGATAGGATTAGATACACAGCTCAGCAGACAGTATCACACAGGATAGGATTAGATACACAGCTCAGCAGACAGTATCACACAGGATAGGATTAGATACACAGCTCAGCAGACAGTATCACACAGGATAGGATTAGATACACAGCTCAGCAGACAGTATCACACAGGATAGGATTAGATACACAGCTCAGCAGACAGTATCACACAGGATAGGATTAGATACACAGCTCAGCAGACAGTATCACACAGGATAGGATTAGATACACAGCTCAGCAGACAGTATCACACAGGATAGGATTAGATACACAGCTCAGCAGACAGTATCACACAGGATAGGATTAGATACACAGCTCAGCAGACAGTATCACACAGGATAGGATTAGATACACAGCTCAGCAGACAGTATCACATAGGATTAGATACATAGCTCAGCAGACAGTATCACACAGGGATAGGATTAGATACACAGCTCAGCAGACAGTAGATCACACACAGGATAGGATTAGATACACAGCTCAGCAGACAGTATCACACAGGATAGGATTAGATACACAGCTCAAGACAGTTTCACACAGGATAGGGATTAGTACACAGCTCAGCAGAAGTATCACACAGGACAGGATTAGATACACAACTCAGCAGACAGTATCACACAGGATAGGATAGATACAGGGGTTCAGCAGACAGTATCACACAGGATAAGATTAGATACACAGCTCAGCAGGACAGTATTCACACAGGATAGGATCAGATACACAGCTGAGCAGACAGTATCACACAGGATAGGATTAGATACACAGCTCAGCAGGCAGTATCACACAGGATAGAATTAGATACACAGCTCAGCAGACATTATCGCACAGGATAGGATTAGATACACAGCTCAGCAGACTGGATCACACATGATAGGATTAGATACACAGCTTAGCAGACAGTATCACACAGGATAGGATTAGATACACAGCTCAGCAGACAGTATCACACAGGATAGGATTAGATACACAGCTCAGCAGACAGTATCACACAGGATAGGATTAGATACACAGCTCAGCAGACAGTATCACACAGGATAGGATTAGATAGCACAGCTCAGCAGACAGTATCACAACAGGATAGGATTAGTTACACAGCTCAGCAGACAGTATCACACAGGATAGGATTAGATACACAGCTCAGCAGACAGTATCACACAGGATAGGATTAGATACATAGCTCAGCAGACAGTATCACACAGGATAGGATTAGATACACAGCTCAGCAGACAGTATCACACAGGATAGGATTAGATACACAGCTCAGCAGACAGTATCACACAGGATCATACCTGGAAGGAGCAGCAGGAGCAGCTGGGTGGCCATCTCACATCTGGGGTCCGGTCTCCTCTGTCACCCTGAGACGTTTACTGTTCTCTTCAGGAAGTGGTGACAATGTGTAGATACAAAGTATCAGTAATAGCTACATATATCATATCAGACAGCGGATCTCATCTGCGAATATCTATCAAAGAAAAAAACAAAAAATAGGGAAAGCACTATCCAAAATAATAAGTAAGCGGAGTGCCAGCAGTTGGACGCATGCCAACATCCATAAACATAGAAAAAAGACAAAAACCGCAGCGCATACAATAGGTGAAAAATGTGTGTCCTTTTATTCACCCAAGCAGCAACGTTTCAGTCCTCTTACTGGGACCGTTCTCAAGCAACTGAACATAAGTCAGCTACAAGTATTTACATCATTTGCATATATAATCAATAGAGATGAGTGAATCTATTCGTTGATTCGTCGATTCATATCGAATCTAGGAAATTTTTTTAGCTGCGAAGCGAATCCGAATATTAGATGATTCGCTCCGTTAAGATTCGAAAATGTTCCTAAGGCTTTCTACGCATTTGTTACTTGTCCGATAAATTGTACGCTAATGCTACGTATAAGTTACTCTATACGCTGTTGCGTACGAATACAAGTAATTAGCGAACTTTTACTGTTAGTTCGTTATTCGCGCGCAAAAGCCCGGGAAAAAAGTGGTCACCTGACCTAGTGGGCAGGGCTTGCTCTGATTGGCTCAGGCTTGGTAAGCCAATGACGCTTCACTTCTGCTGTGATTGCTGAGACGAGCAGAAGCACTGTGTGTGAAATTCTGAGAGACAGAGACCTGTGTTGTTGAAATTGGGGTGTAATTGTTCTGGGAATCCATATTACACATCAGGGATACTGCAGGGCCAGTGCAGGTCTAGTAATTGATCGGGCAGGGAGAGAGACAGAGAGAAACAGGGAGAGAGACAGGGAGAGAAACCGGGAGAGAGACCGGGAGAGAGACAGGGAGAGAGACAGGGAGAGAGACAGGGAGAGAGACCGGGAGAGAGATAGGGAGAGACACAGGGAGAGACACAGGGAGAGAGACAAGGAAAGAGACAAAGACCAGCTGTAGGGCCACAGTCAGGTGAAAATGTCTGGAATGGATAAGCAAAAGAGGTCCAGTTCCAGCCAGACCTTGAGCTCCAAAAAAGCAGAAGGTGGCACAGGGCAGCAGTGCCAAAGGACATGTAGCCGGAGCATCTACTTGTAGTATTCACAATACTTGGCCGGTGTTCCACCAGACTAACCCACCAAGGCGCAAAATTGTAGTGGAGGAGAAAGTGGATGAGGTAAGTGGAGTGGATGGCACGCTCATCTCAGTCTCAGCCGGATGATCTGCTGTCATCTGCTGATACAGTATCCATATGTAGCCAGGGGTCAGACTCAGAGCGTTCCTCCTGCTCCACCATTCCTCTCCAGCAAAGCCCGTAATTTTCGGACGCACTTTGTACGCTCAATATACGAATCTTATGAAAAGTTTGGCAAATAAAATTTTGAATGATTCGCTCATCTCTAATAATCAACAATTAATGTGATATATCAAAAAGCCGGAATTAGACTTACCGGTAATTCATTTTCCATGAAGCCACCATGACGGCACATATATGAGAGATTGACCCCTGACCTCTGTAGGGGCAGGAACAGAGAAAGGGTTTAAATTGCCCCCTCCCACCACCAACACCAGTGTTTTTTTCAGATTACAGTGCCTCCACACCCAGTGAATAACCAACATGCGTGAGCCCAAGAGCGCCCCACACCAGTGAGTATATATCACTTTTTTTTTTTTTTTGAAGTATTACGTCATACCTCACATATAAATGAGAAAATAATGGGGGGGAAATACCCTGCCGTCATGGCGGCTTCATGGAAAATGAATTACCGGTAAGTCTAATTCCGGCTTTCCATTTCACCACCATGACGGCACATATATGAGAACTGTCAAATTAACAGTTAAGGGGGGGCAACTGCCTGCAGAACTTTCCGACCAAAGGAAAGATCTGCACCGGCAGAGAGATCTAATCTGTAATGATTAACGAAAGTATTTACTTTGGACCAAGTAGCGGCCCTGCAAATTTGGTCAATGGATGCACCAGCTTTTTCTGCGTATGAAGAGGACATAGCCCGAGTAGAATGAGCTCGAATATCAATTGGACAGGGGAGACCCTGAGCTTTATAGCAATGGATAATGGCCTCTCTGATCCATCTAGCAATGGAAGATTTTGAGGCCGAACCTCCCTTATTTTTACCTGCAAACTGGACCAGGAGGTTATCTGACTTTCTAAATTTTCTAGTGACCTCGAGATAGTTTATGACTGATCTTCTGACGTCTAGGGTGTGGAAATTCCTTTCTCCTTCATTTTTCGGGTTATCACAAAAAGAAGGAAGGATGATCTCTTGGTTTCTGTGGAAGTCGGAAACTACTTTGGGAAGAAATCCCGGGTCCAGAGTAAGGATAATTCTATCATCCTTAATAGATAGATATGGTTCCCTAATAGAGAGAGCCTGAATTTCCCCTAGACGTCTAGCCGAGGAGATCGCTATCAGGAAGGCAGTCTTCAGAGACAAGAACTTTAAGGAACAATCCTCCAACGGTTCAAAGGGGCTCTTGGTGAGACCTGTGAGTACCGTATTTAGATCCCAAGCCAGAATTCTGGATTTTATTTTGGGCTTTAGTCTAGCCGCTGCTCTGAAGAATCTCCTGATCCATCTATGGTTTGCTAGATCAGAGTCAAAGAAGGCGCTGAGAGCAGAAATCTGCACTTTGAGCGTTGAGGGTCTTAGGCCCATTTCCAATCTGTTCTGAAGGAAATCCAGGATTTTATTGATTTTTGGAGAGGAATGATTGGGTGATAATTCTCCTGACCAGGTACAGAATTTCTTCCAGATCTTTGAATAGATGGCAGGTGTTACTGCCTTCCTACTAGCCTTCAGAGTAGAAATCACTTTGTCGGAAAGTCCCTTTATTCTTAGGATTTCGGACTCAGGATCCAGGCCGCCAGTTTGAATAGTTCTGGACCGAGACTCCGCCCCTCCGTTTCCGGTTTCCATGAACCGGAAGTATGTGGGATCCGCGCAATGCGTCCCATCTGCTCTCCGGCCCTGCTTGATCCCGAGGGAGAGGAGGGCGGTACAGGGAGCGGAAGCTTCCGGTCTGTGACCCGCGCGCCGGAAGTGACGTACAAACGCCAGCGCCGCCCGGCACGCGGAGTATGCCAGCTTATCCCACCGAGGGAAAAGGAGGCAAGGCAGCAGGACTAGGTAAGCGTCCATTCCGGGGAAGGTGCTTGATAAACAGGACACGGACCCCTTCAGCTAACCTCCTGTCCAGCTTTAGTATACACCGCAGGAGGGCAGGGGGGAACTCCGGAGGATTGTTAATATAAGCATTACAAGGAGGGCCCAAGACCCCCGATGTAAACTCCGGTCAAAACAAAACAAAACTCTGTTTCACCTCCCTGACGGACAGGGAGGACTTTCTCCGTCCTGGCCACTGTAGGGGCAGGAAAACACTGGTCATGGTGGTGAAATGGAAAATCATGATAAAATCACATAATTCATTCAAAACAAGTGCTATTCATGATTCCACCAGTGTAAAGTGCACATAAAGAAAACTTTACAATCACATTCAAAACTAACATTTCAGAATAAACCCCTAATCACAGTAATTCAATTCCATAGTGTAGGGGGAGGTTACCGACGGAACACAAGGATCGCTAACCTGTATACCACTAGACAGAAGGGTTCCAACGTGGCGATCCGGCGGGCCGTGACAAACACTGCGCATGTCAGAAAAACAAAATAACAAAAAATCTAAGAAACAAATTAACAGAAGCACATGACAAATGATCATTTATTTCAGTGACAAAGTAACTAAAGGTACAAGTGTCAATACGGTGTACGCACAAGGGACCGGGCAGCGTTGGGATACCCATAAAGAGATCGCAGGCACATAGACTAGACGCATAGTATGAACAACCATGTGGTTAATAGTCATTTTTTGCCTGTCCGGTCATAAGTAGAGGCAGTAAAAATATGAGTCTTTCATAATTGGGACCCTCATACTTTTTATACTCTTCATAGTGACATTAGATACTTTAGGTGTGTCTTTCGCGGTGGCACTTGTTCTTCGGTCACCTGGCACATGCTGGGTAATCGTTCGGTTATCCAGTTTGTATGGTGCCTGACTCGGGGAATTGGATGGAGTGTGTTCAGCAACGCTGCCCGGTCCCTTGTGCGTATACCGTATTGACTAGTGTTGATCGAGCACCAAAGTGCTCGGATGCTCGGGTAGAACACTAGGTGATGCTGGAGTGTCTACAGAGCACCCGAGTATAATGGAAGTCAATGGGAGAACCCGAGCACTAAACCAGGCACCCCCTGCTCTGAAGAGGGGAGGGCGTCTGGTTCATAGGAAAAGGTCAGAAAATGATTGGAAACACCACTGAAATGGTTTGGGAACAGCATGGGGAGGATGTCTGGATGCATCTTGGACTCCCAAGTATTTAGAATGTGCAAACGTTATACAGCAGACGTAGCGCAGGGAATATCGCCTTGATTAGCGGCACAAAGAAATACACCGGATGTCACAGGTATTTAGGATGCACAAACGTTATACAGCAGACGCTGCTCAGGTGGTGTTAAGGTCAGGCAATTTTGCGCAATTTTTGCCCCCCCCAAAATATATATATATTGCAGCCAGATAAAACAATAGTCCTTAAAAGGACTTTTGGGTCTTTTGAAGCGAAAATCTAACCCTGCCTAACAAATTCCTATCCCTACACTATCTGTCCCTTCTTGCAGCAGCTCTCCCTGACTAAGACTGAGCCCGGTCACATGTCACTGGGTGCTATATAGCACCTGATGAGGTGTTCCCAGCCAGCCAATCACTGTACTGCCAATAGCCAACATGGCTACGGCATTACAGTGAATGCCAGTACCCACCCGCAAGCTGATTGGCTGCGTAGCAGTCAAGAAACGTGCGGGGAAGGGACTCGAGCATGGCGGCTGCGCATGCGCAGTGCTCCCTCCTTCACTTTCGGGGCTCCGTTCTCGATATACAGTACAGACCAAAAGTTTGGACACACCTTCTCATTCAAGGAGTTTTCTGTATTTTCATGACTATGATAATTGTAGATTCACACTGAAGGCATCAAAACTATGAATTAACACATGTGGAATTATAGACTTAACAAAAAGTGTGAAACTACTGAAAATATGTCTTATATTCTAGGTTCTTCAAAGTAGCCACCTTTTGCTTTGATTACTGCTTTGCACAATCTACAATTTTCATAGTCAGGAAAATACAGAAAACTCTTTGAATGAGAAGGTGTGTCCAAACTTTTGGTCTGTACTGTAGGTGCTGGTCCCAGCGGTGGGACCCACACCTATAAGACACCCTATTGTTCATGATGAGAATACCCATTTAATACCCAAGATTCTCTACAAGAATTGCTTAGCTTGCAACATCATGATCTTCAAGATATTCTATGCTCAGCGACCAGCTTAAAAGAGCGCGTACGGAGGCTGAGACTACTAGGGTACAGGCTATGGAATCCAAAGTGGCATCCAAAAGAGCCGAGATGGAAGCTCCACAGAAACGATATGAAGCTACAGCCATGGCAAGGTTAAAGGTTCTAGGACAAGCTGCTAGTGGAAGTGAAAGAGACAGTTCCAGCTTACAGGGAGTGGATGTAGAGGACTCTGTTAAGCGCACAAGAGAAATAGCCGTTTCTGATGGTTCAGATCTTCCTCCAGGACAGCAAGGCACAGATCCTTCTGCAGAACCTGCATTCAAGGTCAGTAGAGTACTGTACACATGCTCCTTCAAACATCACAGTGCACCAAGGTCCTACACCTCTGCAACCTCAATACATAGGTACCCGGGTCCAAACCAATGTACCAGAAATTCGTCAAACCCTTGGTAACCATGACAGTCCAGGTTCACATCTAACTAGACCCACGGACTCTAAACCAGCTCTCAGACTGAATGCCTACGCAGCTCCATAAGCTCCTATGTCTCTTAATCAGATTACCACAAACAATATGATCAGCACAACTCAACCCACAATTTCCTGTCTGAAGTTAGAGAAGTCAGACATGACTGCAAGGTACATGGTCCACCATGACCTTACTAAAACTGGGTTCACCAGGTTTGATGATCGGCCCAAAAACCACATAGGCTGGGAATGTGCTTTCAGGACTGCAATTGATGATCTTGGCATCACAGCTACTGAAGGACCTGCTAGTCAGCTGGGTCAGTCCTCAATCTACAGAACGTGTCAAGAGATCTGTCCATATTAATAGTCCTGCGGCGGGTCTAATCGCTGCTTGGGAGAGATTAGAACGGAGCTATGACAGTCCAAAAGCCTTAGAAAACGCTCTGTTTAAACGGCTTCAAAGTTTTCAAAAATATCTGGCAAAGAGAATGAGAAATTCCAAGAGCTCATTGATCTTCTCCTAGAATTCCCGCTGGCCGAAGCAGACACTCACCTACCTGTCCTCAGTTACCTGGACACTGCTCGTGGAGTAAACCCAATAGCTGCCAAACTGCCTTACAATATACAAGAAACGTGGACTACCCTCAAGATACACAAAGTTTCCTTCCCTCCATTTTACTACTTTTGCAAGTTCATAAGGAACATTACAGAGTTCAGGAATGACCCAAGCTTTTCTTAGTGAGTCCGGTGGTCCAGCTTCACCTCCTCCTCAGTATGGCAGCCCCTGCTCTAATTACAGGAATCAAAGAGGTCCAGTAACAAAAACCCAATGTTCTTCCTACGCTCACACCATCCCTGGACAAGAGCGATCAAGGTGAGAAAACTAAAAAACCCAAATGTCCTATTCATAAGAAGCCACATCCTCTCAAGAAGCGCATCGGCTTCAGAAGGAAACCGCTTCAGGAACACAAATGTTTTCCTCCCACTGAACATTTTGCTAAGGACTGTAAAGCTGTCATTAACCCCTTTGCACCCAGCGGCGTACTATGGCGCGTGTTTAAAGATGGCGCCCGCTTCTGAACAGAGCAGGTGTCATGGCCGCGGGTGAACTGCTGATTTATACAGCAGACTCCGGCGGCTGATGTCCGCGACCGGCAGTAATGCCGATCGCGGATATTTAACCCTTCAGATGCCGCGGTCAATCCTGACCACGGCATCCGAGGGCTTAAAACACCGGAAGCGCGCGCTTCCGGTGTTGCTCTGGTTCCCCCGTGTGGCGATCGGAGGAGCCGGAGTATGTATGTATGCAGCCCCTGTCATAGTGAATGGAGGAGGCTGCTGCATAGACTTTCCTATGGAGACCTTCTGTGTAATAGGAAAGTAGTAAAATCATCATAGACTCCAATGTAAGTGCATTGGAGTCTATGATATCAGCAATCAGATGATTGCTTGTAATAGTTCACTATGGGAACTATAAAAAAGTATTTAAAAAAAATTTAACTAAAGTTTTTAAAAAAATTTTTTTTTTTTAAAAACAAAACATAAAAGATTAAATCACCCCCCCTTTTCCAAAAATAAAAGTAGTATGGGAAATACATAAAAATGTATTTCCCATACAAAACGTCCATATTATAAAAATATAAAAATTTATTTCCCATACAGAAAACAGCAAAACGGAAAAAACGTCAAAATGGCCGATTCACAGTTTTTTGTCGCAGATTTTTCTGAAAAAAAATTAAATAAAAAGTGATCAAAAAGTCCTACACACCCCAGAATGGTGTCAATGAAAAGTTCAGATCGCCCCGCAAAAAATGAGCCCCCAAACATCTCCATACACATAAATACCAAAAAGTTATAGGGGTCAAGATAGGACAAAAAAAATAAAAAATTCCAACTTTATAATTATTTTATCAAAACGCAAGAAAAACTATACATATTACACACAATTCCGCCACAAAAAAACCCGTAAAACTGTGGCGGAATTGTGTTTTTTTTGGAATTTCACCCAGTTTGGAATTTTTTTCCCGCTTGCCATAATCATTTGCAGTAGTAAATGGTGGCGTTGGAAAGTACAACTTGTCCCGCAAAAAACAAGCTCTCATACAGCTATGTGAAGAGAAAAATAAAAAAGTTATGGCTGTGCGAAGGCAGGGAGCGCAAAACTAAACCGAAAAAATAAAAAACCCTCCGGGGCTGAAAGGGTTAAGTGCATAGAATATGTCAGTGCTGACCATGTCCGAGCACCTCACCCATCTCAGCACCGAGCCGTCCACTCAGTCACCGCCAGTGGCAAAGCATGGTGGGGAGAAATCAGAGCCAATAGCAAATTCCACGACTGTATCTTCCTCATGAGGTTTGAAGGTTTCTGTGACAAGTCTTGTGCAAAGATACGTCTGGTCAACGTGTACCCCAAAGATCAAGCACAGAGAGTCTTAAAGGTGTCGACAGACCATCCTGGAAGACCAAAGCAATCAATCGCTTGCAATATGCAAATTCGCTGATTTGTTTGACCCTTTCACCCCCAGAGGTTTTTTTTTTTTCGTTTTCTTTTTGTGCTTCCCACCTTCACACAGCCATAACCTTTTTTATTTTTCTGTTCACATAGCCGTATGAGGGCTTGTTTTTTGCGGGACAAGTTGTACTTTCCAACACCACCATTTAATATTGCACATGATGTAGTGGGAAGCGGGAAAAAAATTCCAAATCGGGTGAAATTGAAAAAAAAAAAAGGCAATTCCGCCCCAGTTTTACGGGTTTTTTTTATTTACGGCGTTCGATGTTCATTAAAACTGAGCAGTTACTTTCATTCTGCAGGTCAGTACGAATCCGGCGATATCTAATATGTATGGTTTTTCTTGTCCTATTTATCCTATCAATTTTTTTGTCCTATCTTGACCCCTATAACTTTTTGGTATTTATGTGTACGGAGCTGTATGGGGGCTCATTTTTTGTGGGGCGATCTGAACTTTTCATTGATACCATTCTGGGGTGCCTATGACTTTTTGATCGCTTTTTATTTAATTTTTTTATAGAAAAAAAAGCGACCAAAAATGGCAAATCTGCCATTTTGACGCTTTTTTCCGTTTCGCTGTTTTCCGTACGGGAAAGAAATTTTTATATTTTTATAGTATGGGCGTTTTCGCACGCGGCGATACCAATGATGTGTATTTTTTTAAAATTTTTTCACTACTTTTATTTTTGGAAAAGGGGGTGATTTGAACTTTTATGTTTTTTTAAATTTTTTTTTAAATACTTTATTTTAATTTTTTTACAGTTATTTATAGTTCCCATAGGGAACTATTACACGTAGTCATCTGATTGGTGATATCATAGACTCCAATGCATGGGCACCTATTACACAGAAGTAAAGCCTATGCAGCAGCCTCCGGCCATTCACTATGACAGGGGCTGCTGCATGCACGCTCCGGCTCCTCCGATCGCATGTGGAAGCCGGAGCAACACCGGAAGCGCGTGCTTCCGGTGTTTTAAGCCCTCGGATGCCGTGGTCAGGATTGACCGCAGCATCCGAAGGGTTAAATGTCCGCGATCGGCATTACTGCCGGTCGTGGACATGAGCTGTGGGTGAATGCTGTATAAATCAGCAGTTCACCCGCGGCCATGACGCCCGCTCCGTTCAGCGCCATCTTTAGCACGCGCCCAGCGCCGTACTAGTACGGCGCTGGGTGCGAAGGGGTTAAAGGAAACACTTACCTTTACACATTAGGTACTTGTAGTGGCGTCACAGAGGTCTCTGGAAGGAGGGCCCGTGGACTTGTGGTAGCTTCACTTGACAACAATGTCAGGATACCCTTGCCAACGCTTGTTGAGTGTAACCAGATAGGGTCTAAGGCTCCATTCACGCGTCCGTGTGTGATTGCGGACCGCACATGGCCAGCTCTATAATAGAAATGCCTTTTCTTGTCCCTGTATTCGGACAAGAATAGGACATGTTCTATTTTTTTGCGGGGCCGCGGAGCGGAAGTGCGGATTCCTTCTTCCTTGTCCTGGGACGAGAGCCTTGGATCAGCAGCCTTTAATCTAACAAGTGAAGACAACGACTTATCACCTGCAGAGAGCATAAGGAATTTCTTCTAAGATTTTGGAAAAAGAATTTGCCCGAGACGATTCCAATAACTGGACAGCGCCATAATCCATCCGCTCTCCAAGAACAAAACTACCAAACAATCTACGACAAGCAGATGCTACATTCTCTTCTTTAAAAGACCTTCAAAAGGAAACCAGAAATGGAGAAACATTTTGTTGACAGAGATCCAAACGAAGAAAAAAGACAAAAAGTGGACGGCAGTCACCAGCTTCTTTTATAACTTCTTAATTCTTTATTGAGAAGTACGGTAGTCACATAGGGATGAGAGGACGGACGCTACACCGCATATGGAGAAGAGCGGCGACGGCCATTTCGCGCACCTGCGCTTCCTCAGGCCGCTACGTCATGACGCAATACGCGGATCCTCAAAAAACGGAAGGAGGAATCTTTTTTTTTTATACCCTCCTGGAACAGAATCCGCAAATGCCTTTCCGCATGTCTTCCGCATTTTTGGAGGTTCCACAGACTTGTATTGAGCTACAGACCGCAAAATTGGGATAGAAGTAGGACAGGAGGATTTCTTTATGCGGACAGTCGGAACGGACACACGGATTCGGATAGCGCACGGTGTACTGTCCGCATTTTTTCGGGACCCATTGAAATAAATGGATCCGCAGCCTATCTGCATAATTGTCCGAAATTGTGGAAACGGATGCGGAAAGGATGCGGATACAAAATACGGCCATGTGAAAGGAGCCTAAGACTAAGTGCCCCCATCGCATCTGGCCACATAATCCACCTGGCTTCCCTCTGCAATAATGCCCGGTGTCTATCTCCTCCATTTGCCGGGGTTGTCACCAGTTCTATACCTGAGAAACTCAAACATCTCACATCACCTGCATGTTCTTGCTTAAAGGGGATATCCCACGAATAATGTAAAAAATTAAAATCAGACATCACATAGTCCATGACAAACTCTTTCTAACAAAGCTAGAACCAGCCCTGTACCTCACATGGAACCAGAGATCTCCCCATATCAAGCTGACAGCTCAAGGGGAGTGTCATTTCTGCTGCAGCTCAGGGGACGTGTCCATGCTCTCCCTATCACAGCTCAGGGGACGTGTCCATGCTCTCCCTATCACAGCTCAGGGGACGTGTCATAGCTCTCCCTATCACAGCTCAGGAGGCTGTCTCAGCTCTCCCTATCACATCTCAGGAGGCGTGTCTCAGCTCTCCCTATCACATCTCAGGAGGCGTGTCTCAGCTCTCCCTATCACAGCTCAGGAGGCGTGTCTCAGCTCTGCCTATCACAGCTCAGGAGGCGTGTCTCAGCTCTGCCTATCACAGCTCAGGAGGCAGTTGAAATGATGAAACCAAGCATGTGCGGCCTTCTCGGTGAGCAGGTCAAAGAAATAAGAAATTAAGTAGCACTATACAGATACATGTTATTAAATAATACAGTTGCTATACAGAATTTTTAACTACATACAATTACAAAAGTATTCACATCCAGGTGCTGGTTTGAAAACTGTAGAATATTTTTCGTGGGACAACCCCTTTAAGTACCTGAATTTTGGAGAATTACATCTCAATGTGAGAGATTTTATTACCTGTAAAAGCAAATCCGTAGTATACCTTATTTTGTGTCGCTGTGGCTGTTTCTATATAGGGAAAACTATTAGCTGTATGTATGAGCGATTCAGGGAACATATTAATTCAATTTCCTCCAAAACGGGTTGTGCACGTCTTAGAAAACATGTTAGGCAAGAACATGCAGGTGATGTGAGGCATAGAACTGATGACAACCCCGGCAAATGGAGGAGATAGACACAGGGCGATGGGAGCACTCGGTCTTAATGATAGAAACGACCTGGGTGTCTTCATAGGAGATTGAAAATGTATTTGTGCAATGTTTTGTTTTATATTTTGTATAAAAGCAAGGTTTTTAAATGTCGTGATTGACTGACCAGTTGCTTGGTGGATCTCCATGGTAACTGGATTAGTTGCTATATAGAAGGAGTTGACGCGTATTGCATCATGACTAGGGATGAGCGAACCCAGGGAAGTTCGGGCTCGCCGAGTTCGGCCGAACTTCAGGTCAAAGTTCTGGTCCCAAACCCAAACTTGATCCGAACTTCATCCCGAACCCGGACCCCATTCAAATCAATCAAAAACTCACCTTGTCCACTTGATCGCGCAGTCAGTGTCTTCCTTCTTCTTCTTTCAGGACCTGCATGACGTCACCGCAGGTCCTTTTGCAGGTCCTGAAAAAAGAAGAAGAAGGAAGACACTGGCTGGGCGATCAAGTGGACAAGGTGAGTTTTATTTTATTATTTTGAACCCCTAGAAGGCCATTTTATTTAGCATTCTGCCTTAAGAATGCTATTATTTTCCGTTATAACCATGTTATAACAGAAAATAATAAAATTACCCGAACACCGAACTCGAGCCCGAACTTTTGAGAAAAAGTCCGGGTTCAGGTCCGGGTACCCGAACTAGCTCAACCCTAATCATGACGTAGCGGCCTGAGGAAGCGCAAGTGCGCAAAATGGCCGTCGCTGCTCTTCTCCATGTGCGATGTAGCGTCCGTCCTCTCATCCCTATGTGACTACCGTACTTCTCAATAAAGAATTAAGAAGTTATAAAGGAAGCTGGTGAGTGCCGTCCGCTTTTTTGTCTTTTTCCTTCGTTTGGGACTTTGATATTTTTATCACGTGAGGACAGAGCACCAGATACAGCATTCCATGCCCGCATCAGTGACAAGTGTATTGCTCAATCCCCTGTAAAGAGAGACTAATAGCAGTGCTGTCGTTATACACTTTTTTTGATTATCATGTTTGACAGAGATCATGCACAACCTGCATCACCACTAGAAGAAGGAGAAGACTGCTGGTACTTCCCATCCTTTGGCTTGTATCGTCCACAAATTAGATTGGTGTTTGATTCCAGCGCTCAGTGTATGAAGGTGTCTCTCTCAACAACCATGAAATCCTTACCTGGCAGTGAAGAAACAATTGATCTCCTCAGCAGAACACAGGAAATGTTGTCTGTAGCAAACCTCAGACTTCACAAGATTATCTCCAACAATACAGAAGTATTGAATGTATTTCCCTCTGTTGATTGTGCTACCAACTTAAAGGACCTTGATCTTGGTTCTGATTCCCCTCCCATTCAACGTAGCCTAGGTTTTCTGTGGGACATCAACCAAGATACATTCACATTCTAAGTGTCGGCCTGTGACAAACCTTTCACTAAGTGGGGAATCTTGTCTGTTGTGAATAGTATCTACGTTTCTCTTTCATTCAAGATGTTGCTAAGACAGTTAACTGCAGAGAACGTAGACTGGGACCACCGCTACCTACTGAGAAACAACACAAGTAGGAAGAAGTCCTTGAAAGTGTTGGAGCAACCTCAAGTACCACATTGCCACGTTCCCGTTTCCCTTACAGCTGCTGTCAGAAGTCCACATCTTCTCGGATGCATCCAATTGAGGCCATAGCTTCAGTACTCTACCTGAGGGTGTCTGAAGTTAACAGCAAGTCCTATTGTGTATTTCTATTGGGAAAGGCCAAACTAACTCCAAAACCTGCACACTCTGTCCCAAAACCTGAACTCTGTGCAGTACCAGTGGAAATTGCTGGAGTCATAAAGGATGAAATGGACACTACTATTGATTGATGTTCTACACCGATAGTAAGGTTGTACTCTGATACATATACAACCAGATGATGTTTACATTAGCAATAGAGTTGAAGGCATAAGAAGCTTCTCAACTCCTGGACATTGGCATTACATCTCCACTGACCTCAATCCATCTGACCAAGGAAAAAGGTTTACTCCTGTTTGAGGCCTCATTGATCACATGTGGCTGTCACCCCCAAGTTTCAGGACCCTTGTTCATTGCCTGCTGATGCCAGATATGAATTGGTGGAACCTGAGTCTGACCAAGAAATCAGACCTATGAAACCAACGCCCTATGTTACACTGACTCCTAAATTTAGGCTCAAG
Organism: Rhinella marina; assembly: GCA_900303285.1. Classification (NCBI taxonomy): domain Eukaryota; kingdom Metazoa; phylum Chordata; class Amphibia; order Anura; family Bufonidae; genus Rhinella; species Rhinella marina. The sequence goes on along the minus strand of ONZH01024508.1, from coordinate 1,200 downwards.
AAACACCACTTTGAGCGTTTCTCAAGATCATTAGAGATGAACGAATCATTCAAAATTTTAATCGCCGAACATTCGTCGAACTTTTCATATATTCGATGACTATATTAGTTGAATCTTCGTACAAATCATACATTATTATGTTGGCGTTTAGTGAACATTCGCGCACTAATAACGAACGTTCAGTTTTAAAAGTTACGTAACTTCTTTGAACATGTACACGCATAAGCGTACAAATTGCGTACGAAAATGATGGGCTTTGCTGGAGAGGAATGGTGGAGCAGGAGGAACGCTCTGAGTCTGACCCCTGGCTACATATGGATACTGTATCAGCAGATGACAGCAGATCATCCGGCTGAGACTGAGATGAGCGTGCCATCCACTCCACTACCTCATCTACTTTCTCCTCCACTACAATTTTGCGCCTTAGTGGGTTAGCCTGGTGGAACACCGGCCAAGTATTGCGAATTCTACAAGTAGAAGCTCCGGCTACAGGTCCTTTGGCACTACTGCCCTGTGCCACCTTCTACTTTTTCTTAGAGCTCGAGGTCTGGCTGGAACTGGACCCCTTTTGCTTATCCATTCCAGACATTTTTCACTTCACTCTGTGGCCCTGCAGCTGGTCTTTGTCTCTCTCCCTGTCTCTCCTTGTCCCTATCCCTATCTCTCTCCCTGTCTCTGTCCCTGTCTCTGTCCCTGTCTCTCTCCGCTGCATGATTAATTACTAGCCCTGCACTGCCCTGCAGTATTCCTGATGTGTAATATGGATCTCTCTCCCTGTCTCTCTCCCTATCTCTCTCCCTGTTTCTGTCCCTGTCTCTGTCCCTGTCTCTCTCCCTGAATGATTAATTACTAGCCCTGCACTTGCCCTGCAGTATCCCTGATGTGTAATATGGATACTCTCTCCCTGTCTCTATCCCTTTCTCTCTCCCTGTCTCTCTCCCTGCTCTCTCGCCCCTCTCCCTCTCCCTCTCCCTCTCCCTGTCCCTCTCCCTGTCCTCTCCTGCATGATTAATTACAGCCCTGCAGTATCCCTGATGTGTAATATGGATTCTCTGAACAATTACACCCAATTTCAACAACACAGGTCTCAGAGTCTCAGAACTTCACACACAGTGCTTCTGCTCGTCTCAGCAGTCGCAGCAGAAGTGATGCATCACTGGCTTACCGAGCCTGAGCCAATCAGAGCAGCCCTGCCCACTA
>ONZH01024507.1:0-28549 GCA_900303285.1 Rhinella marina | reverse complement strand
GACAGCAGACACCACCATAGATGGCATAGCTGATTGGCTCTGGTAGGAACATGAGGATGGTGTCTTTAGTGGAGGGGCCTTGTTCAATCCTCTTCCTCCTGTTAGGCAGTTTTTCAACAATCTCGTTGGAAATAAGCTTCTATATCTTTGTCTGCCTTGGATTTAGTCTGAGTCACTGAAAAACAGAAGGTAACGCATCTAAGTAAGATACTAAGGCAAATGTTGCCCCCACCAGTTCTGAATAATAAAAAGCAGAGAAGTTATCAGAAAGAATTATTTACTGTAAGATCTAAGCCCCCCTGCACATTTGTCCGGCTCTCCGGCTCAGTTCTCCTCCGGAATGAAGCAGAAAACACCTGAGGGGAACTGAGCCAGAACAGATCCCATAGTTTTCTATCCAATCCTGCACATTCTTCAGGCACATTAGTTGTGATGCTGGATGCCATATGGTGCCAGACCGGAAAAAAATGCTGCATGTAGGATGTCCAGGTTGTTATTATATATTTGTCTTGCTTATATAGCACCAACATATTCTGCAGCATTTTACAGACATTGTCATCACTTTCTCTCCCTAATGGGGCTCACAATGTGGATTACCTATCAGTAGGTCTCTGGAAACGCACACAATCATGAGGAGAACATACAGACTTCTTAAATTTGAACCTAGGACCCAGGCTGCAAGGTACCAGTGCTTACCATTGAGCTACCATGCTGTCTTCTGTGCTTGGAAATCAGATGTTACAGGCAAGTGGTGTACATAGACAAGTAAGGGTCCCATAGCAAGGATCAAACCAGGCCCCCCACACAGGAGAGAAGGGTTTCTGCCTAAACCCTTCTCATTAAACCTTGGGCCATTTTCCACTGCTTCGTTTACTAAAAGTTGTTCTTTTAGAGGGTGGAGTCCTGACCAAGTTTTCACCTCCAGCAGAAGAGGAGATAATCACAACTAAGACTTAATTCAGACGTTTGTGGATCACGGTCCGTGAAAACAAGGATTGTGCTCCTTCTCAGGGCAGGAGCGCACGGCGTCATTGGTTGCTATGACGGTGTGCGCTTCGTGAGGTCGCCCCTGTATAGTGATACACTGTACACACTCTTATCGAAGGTGTATCACTGTACAGCGGTGGCCTCATGAAGTGCATGGTGTCATAGCAACCAATGATGCCGTACGCTTCTGCCCTCAGAATGAGCATGGTCCTGGTTTTTTTACGGGCCGTGCTCCACGGACGTCTGAATTAAGTGTAAGACTGGGCCCCCTCTTGCCCTGGGCCCCATAGCAGTCACATGGTCTGCCACTATGGTAGTTACGCCCCATTGCCGCATTTATCAAATGTTGCAGGTTGTTTGATAAATTTGTCTCCGCCTTAAGCCTAACACTCTTGTTTAGAAAAACTCCTCCAGTTTTCCTACTCCATCTTCCTACTGGAGTGAGATTGAGACTTTTTTGTGTCTTTTTAAAAAAGTCTCAGTGATAAATCTGGAGTGAAACTGATTAACATAGTCACGCACAACCACTTTCCCACCCATATTTCAAAACTGAAGTGAGTGGTGTAAAAATGCTGCAACATTTTTGCGCAAGTAAGTCCAAAAAATCACAAAAGCCCTATTTTAGTATTATTATTATTATATTTTTATATTTATTTCTTTTGCTTGCTTAAATAGTGCCAACATGTTCTGCAGCGCTTTACAGACATTGTCAGGGTACAGCCCCACAACCCCACCATGCTGCACATATATGAACAAACTAGAGATGAGTGAATCAGTTCATAATGAACCAGGTTCATTACAAACGTATCAAAATTTCATCCAGCAGACAAAACAAAAGCTTTTCAGGTTGGCGTCAGACAAATCCCGTAAAACATTGCACAGTGCCATCTTCCTGCACATCGCGGAGGAAGAAGAAGGATGTTCACATGACCCTAAGAGGAAGTGAGAGAGAAAGGCTTGCTCTGATTAGCTAACATGTCGACAGACTGCCAGGGCAGTGCACTAGCAAAATGAGCAGAATGTCATTTTGTGCTAGGCTGTGAATGAGGGTGGTTTGTAGTGTCTGACAGAAAATGATCTAAGGGACAGTGTACAGCCACAATCAACCTTTTATTCTAGTGTTAGGGACAGTGAAGGGAAAGGCTAGAAAGAAGAATAATTGTGTAGAATAGGGAAAGGTAGGGAAAGCTTTCAGCCATGGAGTGAGGAGATGAGGTTGGTTGTGCCAGCAGTGCCTTCTACCTGCAATTACCTTCTTATAACACAGCTGCTGCAGAACCTCAAAAGAAGCTACCTGCAGAACTTCAAAAAAAGCTACCTGCAAGAACGTTTCTTTTTTTTTTTTTTTTTTTTTTTTTTTTTTGTGGGAAGAAGCTCAACACTGAATAGGAAACTTATAGGAAAACAGGCCGAACTGGATGGACAGATGTCTTTTTTCGGCCTTATAAACTATGTTACTATGTTATATATTACTATGTTACTGTATAACATGTTTTAACATCTAGATGACAGATAGATCTGACATTTCAGTGTTTGGGAAAATAGCAATATACATGTGTCTTATAATACAGAGTGTAGCGAAATATTTTCATCTCTAGTTAGTTCAAGTGTTGGTGTGTGGGAGGGGAATAATCTTGTAGAAGGTTGACAAATTGTGTTTTTTTAGTGCACATAAGACATTAGGCCCAAATTATTTCTAAAGTCAATTGTCAGTAGCAGTGTCTTTGGTGCATTTGTGGAAAGTTCCAGAACTCTTTAAGTTCCAAAAAAAAAGACTTGCAAACCGTTCTATTCATTTGTGTAAGGTATATGCCCTGTGCCTGTATTGCGTCTCGCAAACAGCACCCATTGACTTGAATGGGTCCGAAATCCGAAAGATATGGAGCAGAGCACAGGCACAGATTGGATGCCCATGGAAGCACTGCAAAATGCTTCTGTGGGATTTCAGTCCATGCTTCTGCACCGTAAAAAAATAGAACGTCATAATTTTTGCAGTGCGAACCCTTTCCTGTGGATAGTGGGCCCATTTAAGTGAATCGGTTCGCATCTGCAAGTGGCATGCACACAGACGGTGTCTGTACATTGCACAGCACAATTTGCCATGAAGGAAAAGGAGGATGAGGAACTGCCACTGGAAGCGGGGGAGGAGTCAGAGGTGGAGGATCAAGAGAATGATTATGACGATGGCACTGTCCATGACACCCAATCATCTCAGTAAGGGAAAGAGCCAGGAAGAATCGCTTGCTTGCATGCACAATGACAGGTTATGACTTTGACATCAAGCAGTCTGAAGATTACTGGCTGCCTACTTCTGTTGCCCCACCTTCGGTCAATTTTGACCCGCCTACAACATGGTGCTACTTTTATATGTGTTTCCATGGCCACTTTAAGTTCCCAGTCCTCCCATGATGATGCTGCACATAAGCAGAATGTAGTATGTCAATGCCAAGCATTTTTCATAGACAATCATATCTGAGTTACAAAAGACATGTTAATTACTGCTTAAAGCTAATTTTCTACATTATACATTAACATACTAATCTGTATTTATTAGAAACACCTGCTTTTATGGCTTGCACATTTTGAATGGTGCATTGAATGTTTATTATATTGGTCACAGCAATCATGGACATTAAGTTTTATTACATAATTACTTTAATAACAGTAAAAATTAGATATGAAATAGTAATGAACAGAACACAAAAATGCAATTAAACTAAGAATGTATGAAGTGCATTCTCACTCTTCATCATTTATATTTCTGTAGCATTTAATATACTGTAAATTGTACAGTTACAGGGGTCATAGAATCTCTGCTATTAACTTTTTAAAAAGTGTCCGGATTGATGCATGCAGAGGAGTCATTAAGTCTTATAATTTTATGTGTAGTACATATGTGCCTTTACAGAGATGATTGGAGAAATTTACCAAGGCCTGAACTCCAGAAAACTGTCTTCAAAGTATCAAAATAGGGGGTTTTGCAACTTTTTTGAGGTCCCTTTCACAAAATTTGTGATTTTTTGCATTTTTACACCACTCACCCCAGTTTTAAAATTGGGGTCAGTTATTAAACTGTAGGTCTACACTAAAGACGAGACAATTAATTCTAAATGAATTAGATTCTTTACAAATTTCACAAAAATTCTGCCAAACAAATCTGAAGTTTTGACATTTCAGTTTGGACAAAGCATGCAAAACTACAATTGCCATTTTACCTTTACAGGGAAACAGGTGATGGCGGTGGTGGTAGTAGTAGTAGTGGCAGTTGTAGCCATGGTTGTGGCAGTAAGGGCAGTGGTAACCAGAGCAAATACAGAGGAGGGAATTATGAGGTGGACCAAGTAGCCCATAATAGTATATCACAGTCTGATAAAAGTGACAGGGAGGGTGAGGACCATGATGATGTTTGTGTGTTGGAAAAGAATTGGGAGATAGATCGGGATGCTGAAGAGGAGGTTACAAGAGAAGTGGAGGGTATATGCCACAGCGGCAATAGAGAGCAGAGGCAATGTGTGGACAACACCTCAAAAAAGAAACTGGAAGGACCAGATCTGCTTCTATTGAGGTCAGCTCAGGAACTGGTGATGCCGATGATACTATTGGTGCAGGCTCAAAATGTGCCATACCTAGGCCAAGCTCAGCTGCTGCTAGCTTTGTGTGAGTATCTCCCATATGGTAGTTTTTCTCCACAGGCCAGCACACAAAACCATGGCCGTGTGCAAGATCATCAGAATGAAAATAAACCATGGGCATTCAAAAAAAACCAAGGCTCTATTGAAGCACATGAAGGGGCATCACTGGACTCTGGAAAATACTCTGGAAAATACATTCCTGGAAAATAGAAATGGCCAGTATATGGAACATAACTGTCCACCGTTTCCCTGTCTTCTTTGTGGCAGCCAGGCAGAAACTCTAAGCAGTACATTGCACTTTTCATCATCATCAGCTACTTATTCTCCTGTTCAGACTCCTACTCCTCTTTGTCCTCCACTCTGCTGTAAGACGTCCATAATTTAATGTGCTCCCATGAGTAGACTGCTTGCTATCGGCAATTAGCTTGTGTACAAGCTGAATGCTCACCTGGGAAAGTTGCTGGCAATGCAACTACCGTCATACCACTTAGTTGTGTTAATTGTCATGGAGTATTGTACCTTCATCCAAATGAAATTCTGCTATATGGTATTACTGTTTCTGGCCAGCTGTCTGTAAAGATTGTCTTGTTTTCACAATGTTGTGTAGTTCCTTGTCTTTGCCAAAATTGAATTCTGCTCTATGGCATTGCTGCTTCTGGCCAGCTGTTCCAATTGATGCAACTGCCACTGTCTACTTGCTCATTGTGTTCAATACTGTACTGCTGCTGTTACCACAGCTGCTTCTCCAACTGGTGACGCTACTACTATCCTTAAACAACTGCACATCTCCTGCCATGTCTATGAGGTTCTGCATAACACTGCTGCTGATCCCAAAACAAAGGTGAATTTAGGGCATTTGCTCAGAACAAGCCACTGATTTTTCCAATATTACCTTTTCTGATACTACCGTCTGTATATACTGTAACATCAGCCCCCAATAAGAAACAATTTTTGGAACATTTTTAATTGTAAAAAGCACTGTGTACTGTGTTTTAACCCCTTCTACCCCAGACCAGTTTTCACTTTTCTGCCCAGCCCTATTTTTACAAATCTGACATGTGTCATGTTATGTGGTAATAACTTTGGAATGGTTTTATTTATCTAACCAATTCTGAGACTGTTTTGTGGTGACACGTTGTATTTCATGTTAATGGTTTGGGTCAATATTTTTTTTTTGCTTTATTTATAAAGAAATTCTAAATTTAGATAAAATTTTGAAAAAAAAATCCAATTTTTTACTTTTCTACTGAGATAGATAGTAATACCTCATAAAATAGTTATCAATCAACATTCCACATATTTTTACTTTATGTTGGCATCATTTTGTAAATGTTATTTTATTTTTTTAGGATGTTAGAAGACGTAGAATTTTAGAAGCAATTTTTCAAATTTTTTAAGCTCTAATTCAGTTACAAAAGTGATTGATTTTGAGGGGTTTACGTAATAGAAACCACCCATATATGACACTCTTTTAGAAATTACACCCCTCAAATTATTCAAAAGTGATATTACAAACTGTGTTAACACTTGAGGTGTTCCACAAGAGTTAAAGGTAACCTGTCACCTCGAAAACACGTAAAAGACTGAAAGCATTACCTTATAGTAGCCCCCAGTCAGTTCCTAACCATCATTTTCACGTGGCTGTCTGATGCTCAATAAGTTAAAAACACTATCTTTTAAGCTCCTTCAGTGCTATCTTTCAGGTCATTTTCAAGTCAAGGGGGCAGAGGCTTCCTTGCTTCAAGTCAAGGTAAGCACGCCCCCTAACCATCCTCTCTCTTGTGATTGACAGGCTGCAGTGCATCTGGCAGCCCTGAATTCTCACGCATGCGTGGTGTGCTCCTCCTCCACGCTTCCATGTCCTGCTGCCACTGTGCGCCTGGCTTCAGCAGCGCACAGCGCATGCGCCGGCCAGTGCGAGCGAGCGCTCATGCTATTCTTTTAGCTTCTTGAGCGTGATCACTGGCTGCAGGCGCAGGAGAACGCAAGCCAGTGGTTGCGCTTCGCCCCTGACCTCGGCATATTAACAAATATTATATAGTTTCTAAGCTGAAGCCGGGTGCGCAGCGGCAGCAGGACATGGGGCATGCGCGAGAATTCAGGGCTGCCAGACACACTACACACTGTCAATCACTAGAGAGGGAACGTTTAAGGAGTGTGCTTACCTTGGCTTGAAGCAAGGAAGCCTCTGCCCCCTTGACTTGAAACTGACCTGAAAGATAGCGCTGATGGTGCTTAAAAGATTGTGTTTTTAACTTATTGAGCATCAGACAGACACATGAAACCCATGACTAGGAACAGACTGGGGGCTACTATAAGGAAATTCTGTCAGTTTTATACATGTTCCTGAGGTGATAGGTTCCCTTTAAAGGAAAATGGAGGTAAAATTTCTAGTGTTGAGCGAGCATGCTCGGCCGAACTGGACGGATCCGTTTGGTGTGACACAATAGTAAACGGATCCGTCCTCTATTGACTTTCAATGGAGTTCATGACGGATCCGTCACCTATCACGTTTTGTTTTTTTCATTGAAGAATTCAAGGTGTAATTTTTTTCATTCACCAGTAGAGGGCACAATGTAATGAAGAGGCTCCACTGCTGAGGAGAAGAAGCCTGAGGAGGACGAGGAGGTAAGTGGTTTGTGTTTGTTTGTTTTTTTGTTTGTTTGTTTTCTATTTTTCAGGATCGTGAATGCAGAGGACTACGTCGGATTCAGTGGATTACGTCGGACCAGCTTTTTTATTTTTTAAATAAAATGGTCAAACAGGGGGTCTGGGGGAGTATTTATTTCAATAAAATATTTTATAAGTGTGTGTGTGTGTGTGTGTGTTTTTTTACAACATTGCAGTTTTAGTAATCACGGCTATCTACAGACGGCCCTGATTACTAATACTGGGCTTAGTGCTTGCCGGTATGGCCAGCACTAACCCCAACATCTATTACCTCGGCACCCACCGCCCCCAGGGGTGTTGGGAAGAGCCGGGTACCCGCAGGACTAGACCTTCTAAATTGAGGGTCCGTTTCTGGGGCAGCTGCAGGCTGGTACAAATAGGCTGGGAAGGGCCAATAACCGTGTCCCTTCCCACCCTGGTAGTGCCAGTCTGCCGCTGCTGGTTGTATCTGGCTGGAGAAGGAATAAAGAGGGGACCCCACTCCATTTTTTTAAATTATTTAATTATTTTTGAAAAAAAATGGCGTTTGTTTTTTATTTTGGGCATTTGTGTAAACCAGGCACCCCCTCTCTTCCGAGCGGGGGGTGCCTGGTTTACTCCCATAGACTTCAATTATGCTCGGGTGCTCAGCCGAGCACTCGAGCACCCCTGAGTGCTCGGCCAGAGCACCCGGGCGTACGAGCACCGCGATGCTCGATTATCAGTAAAAATTTCCTTTTTTTGCAGATTTTTTATGTTAATTCATTTTTTTCCTTAAACACAGTAAGCGTTAAGAGCAAAGTAAACCTCAATATTTATTACCCTGATTCTGCAGTCTATAGAAACACGCCATATGTAGTTGAGAACTGCTCTCTGGGCACATGGCAGTGGCCAAAAAGGAAGGAGCGCCATATGGTTTTTGGAGGGCAGATTTTGTTGAAATAGTTTATGAGCGCCATGTTGTATTTGAAGAACACTTTGTTAAACACTTTGTTTTTCCTGAATACAGCAACAACCCATGTGTGGTACAAAACTGGTGTAGGAGCACGCTGCAGGACTCAGGAGGGAAGGAGCGCCATATTACTTTTGCAGCACAGATTTTGATGGATTGGTTTATGGGCACCATGTTGGTATTGGAGAATCTCTGAGGTACCAGTACAGCTATTTTCTGACAACCATACATTTTTCTCCATGTAAGGACTTATTTTTTGTGCGATGAATTGCCATCATCATTGGTTCTGTTTTGGGGCGCATACAACTTTTGTATCACTTTTTATTTTGCTTTTTGGGAAGCAGGATAAAATGCAACAATTCTGCCAGTACTTTTTAGGTTTTGTTATTGTGGCGTACACCATGTGGGAAAAATGGCACACTATCTTTATTCTGCTGGTCATTATGATTACCAGACATACCAAGTTTATACCACTTTTATAGCATTTTATAAAGAAAAATCATGTTTTTACATCGCCATTTTCTGAAAGTCATATTTTTTTTTTTTGGATGATTGTGTTATGTGGGAACATCAGGCTCTATCCAGCAGACTCGATGTGGTGACATAATTGTGCCTACTAAGCTGAGAGCGCACAGGCTGATTCCCATCAGCGTGCAATACAATTGATACCGGAACATATTAGGGCCGCAACAAAGTATATAGGTGACTAGACAGATTAGGCAAAAAGCATCCCCTTTGTAGAATCAATTAAAAACTACCTTTCTTGCTAATAAAATACATTTTAAAACATTTTAGAAAGTGAAAACACCTGGCTGACCTGAAAAAACTCTGACAGCTTTTTTTCCTTCTCCATTCACCCCAGACTGCCATGAAAAATTCTCCCAAAGACTGTGCAGTCTCTTTAGCCAGTTGATTAAAGGGGTAATCCAATATCATAAACTGTCGGGCACTCACAGGGAATATACTTACCCTGCTCCCTGCGCCACTCCAGGTCCCCGCACCACCACTGCTGCTTCTCCCCGTGCGCATATGAAAACATCCAGTGTCAGGGGGAGCAGACAATGGCAGACGGGCACATGAGCTCCGCCTCCTCACATCTTGAGATCACACAGGTCCTTCACCTCTTCTTCTCTTCACTACTGAGCTCTGTCTCTTTCTGCATTAATACAATGATGATGACATGACAGAGGTCTTTCTCCACCTGGTATTTTCTCTGCTCAGCTATCTTTATTACCCATCTGAATCAACCTGTGCCTGGCAAAGAGGATCATCTGGCCCCCACTTCAGGAGTCTAATATATTCAGCACATCTCACTTCAGCATATAGGAGAATCAAAATTGGCTGGAATGCCTGTCTTGATAAATCTTCCTCTAAGCGTATTATTTATTGTTTTTTTTTTTCTTATTATTATATTGGGATTTTTTTCACAGTTCAGAACCAATTACTATTTATCCACGGAGCTATGTTCTCATTTTTTAATATTTTTAATGGTTGTTCTGTAGCATATGAATCTTGTGACATGTTGGCGCACTTGTACTATTGTGTAAGTTGTAGAAGGACTGCATATACTACTCTGTCATTACTTATAGGTTCTTTAACAGTTAAATTGCATAATTATGTTCTGTGATTGAAAGATGTGATTGGAATCCCACAGAATTATACACAGTGTTGCCTATAAGTCTTTGATTAAATATTTCAAGATGCTTCAGGTGATCCCTCCACAAGAAGTTAAAAATATCAAACTGCTTCAATTTACAATTCCCTCAGTTGTACAGTTTCTCTGGAATTATATCAATGCATGCTGGGAGTAAAATGAAGGCTAATTAGTAGAGCATTGAAATTCAAAATTGCTATAACTAAAAGTGTCTTGCGAAACAGCAACTTTCTAGTCAATGCAACCACTTTCCCAATAATTCTTGATTGCAGATTAATAAATGCAAATCTTAAATCCCTTGTATTCAATATTTTTCACAACATGAAAAGCCTTGAAAGGACTTGGAACATCGAGATGTCATCAGCAGAGAAAATCTAACTATACATTTCAGGTAGCCTATCAACCAAACAAACATGCCTAACCTGGCATCTTTCATCAGAGGAGAACCAGGAGGCCCCCATGCACATAAGATGGTCAATTGATCCTGCCTAAAACAGCAGGTTGGCTGACATTGATCTTACGGGTATGGCCACCTTAAAGCTGGGGCATCAAGATATGTATCGTATGTGATATCCTGCAGACTTGCTCGCAATCACTAAGAAAATTGCAATTTTATGCAATATCATGTGAAATAAAATTATATTGGCAAAATGAATGGACTTTCACACACAATTTTAACATGTACCCAAAGAGTCAATATTAAGACAACAATGTAGGAATGTTCAAATACTGTAGCTCCTTGGCAGTCCATTTAAATAACCCATAATTTCACATTTATATACTTGCCCTTCATCCTGCAAAATACAGGCTGACATATATTCCTACTGTAAGTATAATATTAATATAATAATATCCGAGTCATGTCGCAAGGCTTATTTAAAGAGCTGAACATTGACTTACAGTATAGCTGCCTTTGATCTGGTGGCATTAGAGGCAGAGCTTGTTAATAGCTCATTTGCCTACCCTCTTCATACTGTAAGTATGGTATGTATGTGAAGGTTCTCATTCATTAGCATGCAGATCAGATTAAACTACCGCACCAAATAGCTTCAGTCATGCAAATTGCAATCAATATCTTTCTTCCATGGGTTCCTTGACCTTGTTGATCGTAATAAACAGATTATGTTGACTGAAGCATGAGGCACCAATATTTATTGGCACATATTTCTTGTACAAGTTATTCTAATTGAGAAAGTTGGTTAGATGACTAAGGAAATGTATTCTAGATAAAATACAAGTCCAGATGTTCTCATTTACTGCTACCAAAATGCTACTGTAAATAAGATGAATACATAGGCAGTCAGGATATGTTTGTGTGAAGAGCACCCTAAGCAGGGCTTTCCTCAGGGGTTGTGTGATCTGTGTGACTGCACAGGGCACATCACCCCAGACTCCTGAAGTGAAGGCCAGATGGTCATGTCATCATGATTGTATAAATGCAAGAAGAGACAGAGCTCAGCAGTGCAGAGGAGAAGTGGTGAAGGACCTGTGTGATATCACAATGTGAGGGGCAGAGCTTCTGTGCTTTGTGTGGAGAAGAGGTTAGTGGTTTCTTATATGCTGTTGTCAAATACTAGTAGTTTTAATTCTTTCCTTATACTCACTCCCTCTAATATCCTCGGATATCCCTCTCTATGTAATGCCCTATAAGAAAGTCTGAACATGCTAGAAGTTATAGTTCTCTCCTATCTTCCAGGGTATAATATGGCTGTAAATCTGGCTGGCAACAGAACTCCATGCCTCCTCCGGTATGCCCTCCTTCTTTTCTCACCATTTTGGAAAAGAAGTGTCTTCAGGCTCCTGTACAATGCACATTGTGCAGTAATTAAAAAACACCTCATGCGGTGTCTAAAGGGACAGTTTATACTGGCACAGGTAGAGGGCAGTACAGTAAATATAACAGTGTACAGAAGATTGACAGTCTATAGTGCTAGTAGGCAACCATGAACTTCAAAAATGTGAATCTTCCAGTTGGCCAGTTGTAGGCATTTTAACAGCCAGATGAGGATGCTGAAATGACTGGGTTTTCCAGCTATTTGCATTCACCACAGATATTGTGATTATATTATTTGTTAGTTAACAGCTGCCAGACCCCATAAAGGCAAATTGTTAGTATTGTTTGGACGTTTGTCCTCCATCATGTGCCTTTAGGTCATTAGAACCCATATCAAATCACAAATATAGTATATTAAAAATTCAAGACTCAATAATTATTCCCTATCCACAGGATAAAGTACAAATGGATGCCCCACTGCTGGCAGTGGGTATCCTGTGTCCCACTTGTCAATGGAGTGGTAAATGAGTATATACAGTATGCTTTTTCCTCAATCAAAATCTATGGGACTGACGGAGCTAGCCAAGTACAACTTTCCTTTCAAAACCGGATACACGTACGTGTATTCCTTATCCTGTGCATGATAGATAAGTTTTGATTCTGAGAAAACGTCTTTAAATTAAAAAAAAAATGAAAAATGCATTTTACACTATATCCAATTTTTGGTATATGTTATAAATAGTGTTGAGTGAACTTAAGTATTCGAAGCGGAATTTAGTCCCTCGCAACTAATCCGAATTTTCTTAAGCTTCATGGTAACAAATCCGGTTTTCCTCAAATGGCGACTGCATGTGTTACAAAGCGAAACTAAGTGTAGAAGAGGCAAATCCAGGAATGCAAGATCACCCATAATGCTGTGCAGCCAGACAATCCACAGATAGCCATCCCCTGTGATGTCAGAGCACTATAAAACCCTCATCCCGCACGGTCTTGAGCTGAGCATAGGGAGGCACGTGGCAAACGTTCATGCACTATGGACAGTGTTGCTGAAAATGATTAATAGAAGAATATTGGAGAGGGAGAGTGTGGAGAGATTGCAGGGAGAATACAGGGAGACTGCAGGGAGAGTACAGGGAAATTACGCTGTGTCAGTTTTATTTATTTATTCTTACATTTACTTATTCCTACATCAGCCATAAACTAAGATATGTAATTCAATACCAATAAGATGAAAGTCTTTATTATTTTACTGCCAATGTACGAACCAATACCATCCAGTCTTCACCCCTTAGGGGGGACAGGTCTTAATCATGAGAATCCTCATCAAGTGAGTATGCCAGAGCTGATTAATATTCAGTGTTTACTGTCAAATAACTGCAGGAGATTGCATGCCAGAACAGCAATAATTTACATATCGTGCCCCCACCTAACCAGCCAAACCCTATACCATCAACAGCCTCTGTCTAAAGGTGCTGCATGGCCATTAACAATGAAGGACTATACAGTGCAGTCGTCATTATTGAATGAAAGCCAGATGTGGGCTAATTGGCCGCAACCCGCCTGCACCATGGCAGTTCCATGTGGCCGTACCCTAAGGTCCTGAGTATGCCTGATTTATAGCGATTTGTAACAAATTCATTTGGAAAGAATCAAATTTCCTGGCAGACTTCAGCAAATTTTTCAAAACTTTACTCATCTCTAGTTATAAACTGCTTAGTACAATTGTGCTTGCAAACAAACGTGTCATTGTCTATAACTTTATTCCAGGTGCTAGTGAAGTATACATTGATACAAAGATACTGTTTAGGTAATATTTATATTATTTATACTCATATATATAAAATAGAATTATTTTAAAATGTCTTAAAATTCAATTCAAAGACTGAATATGAGAAAATGTCAATTAAAATCTATGTAATATTATATAAAGGTATATGAAATTTTAATGCAAATTTTTTATGTAAATAGGCAGCTATAAAACTGCCGAGTAGTGTATATAAGTATACAATGGAGAAAATATAGATAAAGGCCTTAATGAAAAATACATTTAAAGTACATCATCTTACCAAAATAATGACGTTTCGAATCTAATGGGAAGCAATTTGACATAATTGCTTTGAAAATATAGAATCTGGAAAGCATGTTCTAATTGTGTTAACTCTTTCTATGTCTAATTTAGTCTAATCTAGTCTACACAATATGCACGATCACAGAAAAGGAACCCAAAATGAGGAAAATCACGGTACTTGCATATAACTTATGACATCATGAATACTGATTGATAGGAGCATAGCAACGTCACCACCACCAGATAATATACAAGCAAGCAGCTTTGTCCTTTTAAAATGTCTTTTCTTAAGGCTCTGCAAAAAAAGAAAAAAGCTGTTTTTATTACAGTCATCACAATGGAATTAGCTCATTTAGGTTTTAGTTTACTTTTGCTATTAATTTACTTGTGCAATTACAGGATCACAAGTCTTTTTATACAGGCTTATTTTAGCCTGGAATTAGCAAGCCAATGTTGTTTAAAGGACCTTGGCAGCATAGGGAAATGATTATAATCATGATTGTTTGTCTCCATATTCAAGGCCTTGCAGAAGCCAGTGTAGAGGATGACAGTGGTAGTGTTCCTGATGTGATATTGTAGTGTCACGGGGTCCTACTGCAGAATGTTGCTCCCTGAGATTCAATGCAGTTATAACGGTGATGAAAAGAACCAGGCAGAGGTGATTGAACAAATAACGTCTTCTTTTACTGAGTGCAAAAATGGATAGCAGAACATTCATCAGCAATTTGTACAAAGGGCAATTTCTCTCCTCACAGATGAAAAGGTATGGTGGCTGGCAATGCAGCAAAGATGACACTGAGAAATTTGCTAGCTGGTGCTATCTCTCTCTTTCTACTCTGGTGCTTTACTATGGTACTATGTATGTGTTTATTGAATGTTGCAGGCTTGTATATATGCCTGTCCTGAACTCTTAGGATGGTGTCTTAACATGTTTCCTATCACTTGCAGCAGAGTCTTGATAGCTTGTTGGCTTGATCCCTCTGCTTACTCTAATACACTGTAGCTTACAATTCTTCCTTGACCTATATAGGATCCTGTAGTCTCCCTGGGATAATTTTGCCATCCCAAATGAGCTGCCCCTGTGGGCCACCTGGGGCTATTACATCCTAGTATGTGTCTCTCCTCCATGGTCCAAACGGCCTGGAGGAGCAGGAGAATGAGAACATGCTCCCTCACTCCTCACTTACTACCTTCTTGCTCTAAACTGACTTTCCTTAGATCACCTCACCTTTGGTAGGAAGCCAGACCAGCCCACTCCTACCAAGAGGAGTGGAATGGAATGGTTAGTTCCACTCTTGTTATTAAACATTGCCAACCTTACCCCATATGGTGTACAAAGTGTATTACATGAAAGATGACATAGCATGAATATTACAAAGCATTGCATACATTACAAACCAATTGTAGTACCCCCGCATTTGAATATTGTCAGCAGCATAGCCCCTGTGTTCCCAACAAACAATTATTTTGTCAAACTCATACACAGGCAGATGTCAGTACACAGAAGAGCAAACAAGACAAATAGTGGACCTTTGCAGGAAACTAGATCACTAGAACCTACTGATCACACATCCTCCCACAAGGGAAGGTCACAGAAGCTGTCTGAAATGGATAATCCTTGTTTGGATCTTTTTTCAACCAGTTATTATGCATTGATTTTCTTGAATAAAGCTCCAATTTGTGGATTCTGCAAATGCTGGATCATTTTCTACTTGAGTTTTCTACATATACACATGGAGCTTGTGAGGCACAGATTCTGGAGATACAAGGTTGGTTACAATTTTTTTTTTTTCAGCTATAGGCTGATATCAGGACCTACAGACTGTTCAATACAGTCCCATGTAAAATACATCACTGGCCCTGCCTTTCAGCCCCTCCAGAATACAGTTCCATGTAAGATACATCACTCTCCTGCCTTCAGTCCCTCCAGCATATAGTCCCATGTAAAATACATCACTCCCCTGCCTTCAGCCCATCTAGCATACAGTCCCATGTAAAATACATCTCTACACCTGCCTTCAGCCCCTCCAGTATACAATCCCATGTAAAATACATCACTACCCGGCCTTCACTCCCTCCATCATACAGTCCCATGTAAAATACATCACTCCCCCTGCCTTTAGACCCTCCAACATGCAGTCCCATGTAAAATACATCACTCCTCCTGCCTTCAGCTCCTCCAGCATAAAGTCCCATGTAAGATACATCACTCTTTTGCCTTCAGCTCCTCGAGTATAGAGTCCCATGTAAAATGCATCACTCCCCCTGCCTTCAGCCCTTCTTGCATACAGTCCCATGTAAAATAATATCACCTCACCTGCCTTTAGCCCCTCCAGCATACAGTCCCATGTAAATAATATCACCCCCCCCACACACACACACTTTAAACCCCTCTAACATGCAGTCTCCAGTACAAGGATTATTCCTCCTCCCTTCAGCCCCTGCAAAAAGCAAAAATATCAGTTATTCTTTCCATTTACTGACCTCTAATCACACGATCTGCTTGTCTCTCCAACATTCTGCTCTGTAGAACATGCTGAAAATCTTGAGGCCCCACCGCCTGAATGATGAGGCTCCGCCCCTTGCCCTGACATCATACCTACCAGGAGCAACTCCATTCTAGTAATGCCGATCGCTCTGCTGCCTCATAGGCTTCAGGCCACTAGCCCATGAGGAAGAACAGAGGGGACAGGAGCCATAGGCCCTCATTCAAGTGCTTGCTGCCTGGTGCCCACTGCAAGTTTGTGCCCGGGGCAATGGCCCCCACGCCCCCCCCCCCCACGCTACGCCACTGGCTAGTGCTACATGGATGGGTTACTTAAATAGCTTCTGTCAGCATGATCAACCCTATTAAATTAGGCATTCTGCCTGGTAGGGTTGATAATACTGATTAAAATGATAGCTTTCTTTTGACTGTATTTTAAACAGCTGCACAGATGTCTGAGCTTTTTATTCAAATGCAAATTAGCAAGTTCGAGCACCAGGGGCAGTGACGTAACTACAGGGGAACCAGGAGAAGCATCTGCTTCGGGGCCGAGAGGAGCAGGGGGTCTGGGAGCAGTGTCTTTTCTAGTACTATTCAGGCCAGGCCGGGCCCCTAGTGTGACTGTATCTACAGGGGGCCCAGTCTGGCCTGAAATGTACTAGAAATTGTGTAAATGGTCTACATACCAGTTAGGGATGAGCGAACTTTTGAAAAGTTCGGTTCGGTTCGGTGAACTTTCGTGAAATTCGGATTTGTACGAACCGAACCTAAAACGAACCTTGCTATAACGGCTGAATAATTGCAGCTACAATAGTGGGAGTCTGATAGGGTATAGTTTCATTTAGTTGCAGTTGCTATTACAATGAAAAAAGTGGAAAAAACCAAAGTGCAAAAATAGTCGTCGACAGCCAGGTCGACAACATTTGACAGCATTGAAGATGTCCGCTGGAGCAGTCCATGTCATGCCAGAGCACCAAAAACACACGGTAGATCGTGGCACCAGCCCAAGAATAGGCTGCGTTGAAGTCAATGCGGTCTCAGTGACATCACAGGTCAGAAGACAGACAGGCGTACTCCAGCACTTGTATAGCACCCAGTCCAGTATAGTTGAAAAGAGACAATTGACGGAGGAGGCGGCAGCACTTGTATAGCACCCAGTCCAGTATAGTTGAGAAGAGACAATTGACAGAGGAGGAGGAGGCGGCGCCACTTGTATAGCACCCAGGCCAGTATAGTTGAGAAGAGACAATTGACGGAGAAGCAGGAGGCGGCAGCACTTGTATAGCACCCAGTCCAGTATAGTTGAGAAGAGACAATTGACGGAGGAGGCGGCAGCACTTGTATAGCACCCAGGCCAGTATAGTTGAGAAGAGACAATTAACGGAGAAGCAGGAGGCGGCAAGTTCGGTTCGGTGACGAACTGAACTTTTTGCAAAGTTCGTAACGAATCTGGATCGTTACGGTTCGGTTCGCTCATCCCTAATACCATTATCAAGGACCTTTTTAATTAAGTAATCGTAGACTAAAGGACCTTCGATGACGTCATTAGGTCACATGATCGAAGGTTCTGTATCCTAACATTACTGCATTCCAAAGGTCCTTTAGCCTCCTAGATAAACCAGAGGAGAATGAAGAACCTGCAGCCTGTAAGTAAGTAAGTATCTGTGTGTATATATGTATGTTTGTGTTTATTTGTGTGTATATTATATATATATATATATATATATTTTTTTTTTTTTGTGTATTTGTATTTATAGATATGTGTGTGTGAATATATATATATATATATATATATATATATATATATATATATATATATATATATGTGTCTGTCTTTGTGTGTGTGTGTGTGTATATATACAGTGCCTTGTAAAAGTATTCGGCCCCCTGGAACTTTTCAACTTTTTGCCACATTTCAGGCTTCAAACAAAAAGATATAACATTTTAAGTTTTTGGTAAAGAATCAACAACAAGTGGGTCACATTTGTGAAGTGGAACGAAATTTATGGGACCCTTTCAGTACCGGAGGTTTTTTCGGTTATGCATTTTCGTTTTGCGCTTCCTGCCTTCAAACAGCTATAACTGTTTTATTTTTCTGTTCACATAGCTGTATGAGGGCTTAGTTTTTGCGGGACAAGTTGTACTTTCCAACGCCACCATTTAATATTGCATATGGTGTAGTGGGAAGCGGGAAAAAAATTCCAAATCGGGTGAAATTGCCAAAAAAACGCTATTCCGCTACAGTTCTACGGGTTTCTTATTTACAGCGTTCAATATTCATTAAAACTGACCAGTTACTTTCATTCTACTGGTCAGTACAAATCCGGCGATACCTAATATGTATAGTTTTTCCTGCGTTTTGATAGTGATAAAATAATTAGAAAGTTGCCCTTTTTTTTTTTTGTTTTCATATCTTGATCCCTATAACCTTTTGGTATTTATGTGTACGGAGCTGTATGGGGGCTCATTTTTTGCGGGGCGATCTGAAGTTTTTATTGATACCATTCTGGGGTGTGTATGACTTTTTGATAACTTTTTATTAAATTTTTTTAGAAAAAAAAGTGACAAAAAACAGCGAATCGCCATTTGGACGCTTTTTTCCGGCACACAATTTGCCGTATTGGAATTGTTTTTTTTATATTTTAAAAGTACGGGCGTTTTCGGGCACGGTGATACCCATGATGTCTATATTTATTGTTATTTAGGTATTTATTTTTTAATTATACGGAAAGGGGGGTGATTTGAACTTTTATATATTTTTTTATTTTTTATATATTTTTTAACATTTTTTTTAAATTTTTTTGCGATTATTTTAAAGCTCAAATATGAGCTAATATATTGTGTTTTTTTTTTTTCTTTATGAGCAATCAGGGATTTACTAGATTGAGATAAATCCAACAATTGCTCATTTCTTATCCTGGCCTGCCATCTAGTGGCCAGAATAAGAATTGCACTTTGAAAGGTGTAAACCTCATCAGCGAGGTTTACAGCTTTCAGATCGTGTACAGACACCCCGATTGGCCACACGGGGTGTCTGTACACCACCCGGAAGCGTACTCTTCCGGGTAAAGACGCAACTAGATGCCGTGATCACGTGTGATCATGGCATCTAAAGGCCCAGCAAGACGCCGCCGATCGGGTAAGTAGCGGCAAGTCTCTGCTGTTAGAAACAGCAGAGACTTGCCGGCCATGACGCCCGCCGCACGTGCGAGCGGACGCCATGTGCCCGCATCGCCCCAGCGCCGTACATGCATGGCGCTGGGAGTCTAAGGGTTAAACTTTTTTTGTAATAATAAAACTGAAAAGTTGGGCGTGCAAAATTATTTGGCCTATTTACTTTCAGTTCAGAAAACTCACTCCAGAAGTTCATTGAGGATCTCTGAATGATCCAATGTTGTCCTAAATGACTGATGAAGATAAATAGAATCCACCTATGTGTAATCAAGTCTCCATATAAATGCTCCTGCTCTGTTATAGTCTCAGGGTTCTGTTTAAAGCACAGAGAGCATCATGAAGACCAAGGAACACACCAGGCAGGTCCGTGATACTGTTGTGGAGAAGTTTAAAGCCGGATTTGGATACCAAAAGATTTCCCAAGCTTTAAACATCCCAAGGAGCACTGTGCAACGATCACATTGAAATGGAAGGAGTATCAGACCACTGCAAATATACCAAGACCCGGCCATCTCAAACAAGGAGAAGACTGATCAGAGATGCAGCCAAGAGGCCCATGATCACTCTGGATGAACTGCAGAGATCTACAGCTGAGGTGGGAGAGTCTGTCCATAGGAGAACAATCAGTCGAACACTTCACAAATATGGCCTTTCTGGAAGAGTGGCAAGAAGAAAGCCATTTCTCAAAGATATCCATAAAAAGTCTCGTTTACAGTTTGCCACAAGCCACCTGGGGACACACCAAACATGTGGGAAGAAGGTGCTCTGGTCAGACGAAACCAAAATCAAACTTTTTGGAAACAATGCAAAACGATATGTTTGGCGTAAAAGCAACACGGCTCATCACCCTGAACACACCATCTCCACTGTCAAACATGGTGGTATAAGCTTCATGGTTTGGGCCTGCTTTTCATCACAAGGGACAGGGAACATGGTTAAAATTGATGGGAAGATGGATGGAGCCAAATACAGGACCATTCTGGATGAAAACCTGTTGGAGTCTGCAAAAGACCTGAGACTAGGACGGAGATTTATCTTCCAACAAGACAATGATCCCAAACATAAAGCAAAATCTACAATGCAAATGGTTCAAAAATAAACGTATCCAGGTCTTAGAATGGCCAAGTCAAAGTCTTGAATCCAATTGAGAATATATGGAAAGGGCTGAAAACTGCTGTTCACAAACGCTCTCCATCCAACCTCAAAGAGCTCCAGCTGTTTTGCAAGGAAGAATGGGCAAGAATTTCAGTCTCTAGATGTGCAAAACTGATAGAGACATCCCACAAGAGACTTGCAGCTGTAATCGCAGCAAAAGGTGGCGCAACAAAGTATTAATGCAAGGGGGCTGAATAATTTTGCACACCCCACTTTTCAGTTTTATTATTACAAAAAAAGTTTAAATGATCCAATAAATTTAGTTCCCCTTCACAATTGTGACCTACTTGTTGTTGATTCTTCACCAAAAATTTAAAATGTTATATCTTTTTGTTTGAAGCCTGAAATGTGGCAAAGGTTGAAAAGTTCCAGGGGGCCGAATACTTTTGCAAGGCACTGTATATATATATATATATATATATATACATTTATTTATATGTGTATATATATATTTTTTTTTTGTTCAAGTTCTTTTCACATCTGGGCATCTTTTCTCCACTGCTTCGTACTGCTATAACTCTACTTCCTGGTTATTGGAACGCATATGCATTCCACTAATGTCACTTTCACCCAGTGGAACGCATGATCAGGTGATGCGCTCCACCGCCCAGACCGGAAGTGAAGGAAGACGCCGAGCATAAGAACGCTGGCTTCTACCTACCTTTCTAGCGCGCACTTACCGGCTAACAGCGGTTGCTGTAGATCTCTGCGCTATTTCTTCTCTGCTTTTTTTCTCTCAGCGGCAACAGGTGAGGTGGGACTTTGATCCTATTTTGGCTAATAACAAAGGAATATTTATTGAATGTATCTGATGGTTCCTTAACAATTGATTACATGTAAAATGTCTAGCAACGATATCTACTTGAATAGACAGATATACATGTGCCCATATGTCGACTTCTGCTCCTTTTCACCATAATGTCAGTATTAGAGATGAGCGAGCATACTCGTCTGAGCTTGGTGCTCGTTCGAGTATTAGGGTACTCGTAAGTGCTCGCTGCTCGGACGAGTATCTCGCCATGCTCGAGGAAATGGCAACTTCCGCATCGTGCTTTTTTGGCGCCTAAAAACACAGCCAATCACAAGCCAGGAGACTCTACAATACACCCAGCATCACGTGGGGCCCTTACATGTCGATAGCAGGGGTTGGCTGGCCTGATCAGGTGACCCTGGAATATACTACCGACTGGCCGCGGCGCTCGGCTCAGATGCCGTCTGGATGTCGTTAGGGATAGAGCTGCTGCCTTTCAGGGACAGTGTTAGGGCCTGCATTTAGTTGTCTGTTAGGCAGGGATCACCCACAAAGAACCCAACAGCCCTTCTAAGGGCTAGAAGACATTTTATTTATTTTTTTTTGTCACTTGGCTGGCTGGCACTAGTAGTGCAGCTATCACCATATCTAACCCTGTTTTTTTTTTATTGTTCTATCTCAGTGATACAAATCCATTGCACACAGCACTGTGGAACCATTCTGTGTGTCACAGTTCAGCACTGACTCACTCCAATCAATATATACTGTCCAGGTGACACTTTCTGTACGTCACACAATACAACCAAGTCATTTGCTACCAATATCATCTACCGCTTGATCCAGAAAACTCTGTGTGCGACATTTGTCTGGGTCGCAGACTAAATAGCCACCGTTAACAGGGTGTCAGTCAGTTCTACCATATTTCCTGCACGTCACGTTCCCAAAAAAACAAAATATAAAAAAAAAAATATTTTTTCAGTTGTTTTAGCTCAGTGATACAAATCCATTTTACTCAGCTGTGTGTAACCTTTCTATGTGTCACAGTTCAGCACATTCGCTCCCATCCATATATACTGTCCAGGTGACACTTTCTGTACGTCACACAATACAACCAAGTCATTTGCTACCAATATCATCTACCGCTTGATCCAGAAAACTCTCTGTGCGACATTTGTCTGGGTCGCAGACTAAATAGCCACCGTTAACACGGTGTCAGTCAGTCCTACCATAGTTCCTGCACGTTACGTTCCCAAAAAAACTAAATTGTAAAAAAAATATAAAAAAACAAATATAAAAAAAAAAATTATTTTTTCAGTTGTTTTAGCTCAGTGATACAAATCCATTTTACTCAGCTGCGTGTAACCTTTCTGTGTGTCACAGTTCAGCACATTCGCACCCATCCGTATATACTGTCCAGGTGACACTTTCTGTACGTCACACAATACAACCAAGTCATTTGCTACCAATATCATCTACCGCTTGATCCAGAATACTCTCTGTGCGACATTTCTCTGGGTCGCAGACTAAATAGCCACCGTTAACAGGGTGTCAGTCAGTCCTACCATAGTTCCTGCACGTTACGTTCCCAAAAAAACAAAATATAAAACAAAAATATTATTTTTTTCAGTTGTTTTAGCTCAGTGATACAAATCCATTTGACTCAGCTTTGTGTAACCTTTCTGTGTGTCACAGTTCAGCACATTCGCTCACATCCGTATATACTGTCCAGGTGACACTTTCTGTACGTCACAGAATACAACCAAGTCATTTGCTACCAATATCATCTACCGCTTGATCCAGAAAACTCTCTGTGCGACATTTCTCTGGGTCGCAGACTAAATAGCCACCGTTAACAGGGTGTCAGTCAGTTCTACCATAGTTCTTGCACGTCACGTTCCCAAAAAAAACAAAATATAAAAAAAAAAATTATTTTTTCAGTTGTTCTAGCTCAGTGATACAAATCCATTTTACTCAGCTGTGTGTAACCTTTCTGTGTTTCACAGTACAGCACATTCGCTCCCATCCGTATATACTGTCCAGGTGACACTTTCTGTACGTCACACAATACAACCAAGTCATTTGCTACCAATATCATCTACCGCTTGATCCAGAAAACTCTCTGTGCGACATTTCTCTGGGTCGCAGACTAAATAGCCACCGTTAACAGGGTGTCAGTCAGTCCTACCATAGTTCTTGCACGTCACGTTCCCAAAAAAAGAAAATATAAAAAAAAAATAATAATTTTTTCAGTTGTTTTAGCTCAGTGATACAAATCCATTTGACTCAGCTGTGTGTAACCTTTCTGTGTGTCGCAGTTCAGCACATTCGCTCCCATCCGTATATACTGTCCAGGTGACACTTTCTGTACGTCACACAATACAACCAAGTCATTTGCTACCAATATCATCTACCGCTTGATCCAGAAAATTCTCTGTGTGACATTTGTCTGGGTCGCAGACTAAATAGCCACCGTTAACAAGGTGTCAGTCAGTCCTACCATAGTTCCCTCACGTTGCGTTCCCAAAAAAACAAAATATAAAAAAAAAATAATATTTTTTCAGTTGTTTTAGCTCAGTGATACAAATCCATTTTACTCAGCTGTGTGTAACCTTTCTGTGTGTCACAGTTCAGCACACTCGCTCCAATCCGTATAATCTGTCCAGGTGACACTTTCTATACGTCACTTAATTCTACCGGACTTAATTTTTTTTTTTTTTTTATCATACACCTATATACAAAAAATGTTGAACCCCAGGGCTAAGGGTCGAGGGCGAGGGCGTGGGCGTGGGCATTCAATTACTGCAGGGGGCAGAGGCCGTGGTCCTGGGCAGGGTGAGACAGTACCCGCTGATGAGGGAGCAGGGGAATTCCGCAGAGCTACACTCCCTAGCTTCATGTCTCAACTTACAGGGACATGTGGTAGAGGACTGTTGAAACCACAACAGTGCGAACAGCTGATCTCGTGGATTGCGGACAATGCTTCAAGTAATTTGTCCACCAGTCAGTCTTCCACGCAGTCCACCCACGTTACCCAAGAAAGCATTCCTATGGCTCCTCCACCTCAACCTCCTTCCCCCCAGTCTGCCCTCTCCCAGGAAAATTTGGAATGCGATCCGGCATACTCTCAGGAACTGTTTTCTGGACCCTTCCCAGAGTCACAAACCACTTCTCAGGTTGCTGCTGACCTCGTTCCCGATGCCCAAGTTTTCCAACTGTCGCAGTCTGTGGGTGATGATGATGATGATGACAATGTTGACTTAGTAGAAGAAGTTTGTAAAGAGGTGTCGGACGATGAGGAGACACGGTTGTCAGACAGTGGTGAAGTTGTTGTTAGGGGAGGAATTCCGAGGAGGGAGCAGACTGAGGAATCGGAGGATGACGAGGTGACTGACCCAAGCTGGGTTGATATGCCGAGTGAAGACAGTGCTTCTGAGGCGGAGGCGAGTGCTGCACCAGAACAGGTTGTAAGAGTCAGTGGTGTGGCCAGAGGGAGAAGCAGGGCCAGAGCTGGTGCATCAGCAGCAACTGTTCCACGTAGTGAAGCTCCCGTGGCGAGGCCTAGATGTTCGCAAGTCTGGAGGTTCTTTAAAGAAAGTGAGGATGACCGACGGACTGTGGTGTGCAACCTGTGCCACACCAGGATCAGCAGGGGTGCCACCACTACTAGCCTAACCACCACCAGCATGCGCAGGCATATGAGTGCTAAACACCCCACTCAATGGAACCAAGGCCGTTCACCTCCTCCTGCGGGTCACACCACTGCTCCTTCCCCTGTGTCACTCGCTGCCTCTGCTAGTCAACCCCCCGCGTCATTCGCTGCCTCTGCTAGTCAACCCCCTGCCCAGGACCCCGGCACGAGCGCCTCCCGCCGGAAAACCACACCTTCGCCTCTACGATCCTCCACAGCGTCCACCAACGTGTCCCAGCGCGTGTCACAGAACATCATCCGTGCCCTGACCAATGCTGTTTCTGAGAAGGTCCACCTAACCACGGACACGTGGACAAGTGCTGCCGGGCAGGGACACTATATCTCACTGACGGCACATTGGGTTGACTTGGTGGAGGCTGGGACCGAGAATGACCCTGGGGCCGCTCATGTACTGCCCACACCGAGGATTTTGGGGCCTACCTCAGTCACAGTCTCTCAGATGTACTATGCCTCCTCCTCCTCCTCCTCCGACCCCTCCTCCTCCTCCACCGAATTACCATCCGTGGGCTCGGCGCCTTCAGTCGGTAGCTCTAGGCGCAGCAGCAGTGCCGTGGGTAAGCGCCAGCAGGCGGTGCTCAAACTGCTGAGCTTAGGTGACAAAAGGCACACCGCCCAAGAGCTGTTACAGGGCATCACGGCGCAGACCGATCTGTGGCTGGCACCGCTGAACCTCAAGCCAGGCATGGTTGTGTGTGACAACGCGCGTAACCTGGTGGCGGCTCTGCAACTCGGCAGACTGACACATGTGCAATGCCTGGCCCACGTGTTCAATCTTATAGTTCAGCGGTTCCTCAAGACATACCCTAATCTGTCTGATTTGCTCACCAAGGTGCGCCGCATCTGTGCGTATTTCCGCAAGTCGAGCACAGATGCTGCCACTCTCAGGGCAAGTCAAGTCGGATGCTTTGCGCTTGTCACCAGAGACGGTGGAGGAAGATACGTCGCTTGATAGCCAGAGCACCCTCCGGTCTGTTTCTCAGCGCGTATCGGAGGAGGGGGATGAGGATGAGGAGGAAGAGGAGGAGAATGTCGGCGAGACAGTAGAGAGTACCAGTGCTCAGTCCTTAACTCTTGAGCCTGTATGGGCTGAAGAGGAGGACTTGGAGGAGGAGGAGGAAATGGAGAGTCAGGTCAGTGAGGAGAGGGAATTCTTGCGTGTTGGGACTCTGGCGCACATGGCAGACTTCATGTTAGGCTGCCTATCCCGTGACCCTCGCGTTAGAAGAATTTTTTCAAACACCGATTACTGGGTGTTCACTCTCCTGGACCCACGGTACAAGCAGAACCTTTCCACTCTCATCCCTGCAGAGGAAAGGAGTATGAGAGTGAATAGGTATCAACAGGCCCTGGTGCACAAGCTGAAACAATTCTTCCCATCTGATGCCGCTAGTGGCAGAGGGCATGGTTCTGTGGGCCAAGTAGCGGGGGAGAGGAGGCGAGGAGGCAGCTTGTCCAGCACTGTCAGGGGAACGCTCTCCAAGGCCTTTGCACTTTTATGTCACCCCAGCAAGACACTGTCACCTGTCCCCAGTCTAGGCAGAGTAGGGGGGAGCTGTACAGAAAGATGGTGAGGGAGTACCTAGCTGACCATACCAACGTCCGTAGCGATCACTCTGCTCCATACAACTACTGGGTTTCAAAGCTGGACACGTGGCCTGAACTGGCGCTGTACGCCTTGGAGGTGCTGGCCTGCCCTGCCGCTAGCGTTCTGTCAGAGCGGGTATTCAGTGCAGCTGGTGGCGTCATCACCGATAAGCGTACACGCCTATCAACTGACAGCGCTGACAGGCTGACGCTTATTAAAATGAACAAAGCCTGGATTTCACCGGAATTCAAATCTCCTCCAGGGGAAAGCAGCTAAAGATTTAAATAACTTATGTATCCGATTCCTCCTCTCTACTCCTCCTCCTACTCCTCCTCCTCCTCCATATCGTCTTTGCCTAATGCTGACCCAAAAAACGCCATTTTTTAGAGGTCCAACTGGCACTCTTTTAGCACAATTTTTCAGGAGGGCCCCTACAGGCCCTCTCTTCAAACAATTTTTTCAGGAGGGCCCCCCCTACAGGCCCTCTATTCAAACAATTTTTCCAGAGGTCCACCTACAGGCCCTCTCTTCAAAACAATTTTTCAGGAGGGCCCCTACAGGCCCTCTTATTCAAACATTTTTTCCAGAGGTCCACCTACAGGCCCTCTATTCAAACAATTTTTCCAAGAAGGTCCACCTACAGGCCTCTCTTCAACATTTTTTCCGGAGGGCCCCCTACAGGCCCTCTATTCAAAACAATTTTTCAGGAGGGCCCCCTACAGGCCCCTCTATTCAAACAATTTTTCCAGAGGTCCACCTACAGGACCTTTATTTAAAACAATTTTCCAGAGGTCCACCTACAGGCCCTCTATTCAAACAATTTTTCCAGAGGTCCACCTACAGGCCCTCTCTTCAAACAATTTTTCAGGAGGGCCCCCTACAGGCCCTCTATTCAAACAATTTTTCAGGAGGGCCCCCTACAGGCCCTCTATTCACAATTTTTCCAGAGTCCACCTTCTATTCAAACAATTTTTCCGGAGGGCCCCCAATACAGGCCCTCTATTCAAACAATTTTTACAGGAGAAGCCCATGCCTACAGGGGCCCTCTATTCAAACAATTTTCTACACACAGAGTCCACACACATCTAGACAGATGCTCTCTTTTCAAAACTCCATCGGCTGTTCCCACACACACCCTCTCTTCTCTCTGGCTGTTCCGGAACTCCCCCCCCCAGCCTCCCCCCCCCCCCCCCCCCACCACAGGCCGCTCTCCAATTCCAGTTCCAAGATTTATTTGCGCATACTGCATGCATTTTTATTTTTGGATAGGTGTGAAAAATAATATTACTTGCGAATCTATATTGCCAAACATTGGATACGGTAGCAAGTAGAAGACCAAACACATGCTGCTCACAGGGTTCCGCAAATTCCTGGTCCACCCGCAAATTCCTTGTCCACAATGTCAAGGAGGACGAGTCTGTGGATGAGCAACAAGTCCTTCTGTACTGAAATCGCCGACAAAGTCTCCATCTAAGAACACACAGACCATTGTGGAGAGAGCGGCACAGCTCGCCATCAAAGTGAGGAACCCCAACGCCAGACTGCGCAGAGAAGATAACGAATAAATATCTCTGTGGTTATTTTTGCTAAATAAAAGTTAAATAAACCCCCCAAAAAATTCATCTGTTAATGTGCCTGATCCACCCAAGTTGAATCTGTCCCATCATGAGAAAGTCCCCCCCAAGGAGTCCCCACTGTAACTTGCTTCCCATACAACTACCTCACCCCCCGACACCTGTGTCTCGCCATTGTCCACCACCTCCTCAGACAACACTGGTAAATCCACACTGTCAGCACACGGAAACAGCAACAGGTCTTGCGAATTGGGGCAGAGAATGTTCTGGGCTAGCACATCAGGAAGGGGTGACTATGGGGTTCCAGGGAGTACGTGACCACATGCAATATCCATTTAAAAGTCATGCCACACTTGATCTAGCTCATAATTTACGACTGTACCGGTTGATGCTAAATTTT